>BMAO01033244.1:0-16241 GCA_019973975.1 Trichonephila clavata | reverse complement strand
ATTCATTGTATTACTGTGTACTAATTTCAGAAAACACAGAATATTTCCTACCTAAGGTTTTGTATAAAAAATGGAAACAGATAGTGATATTTTTGACTATTATTCCGCACGTTAATTGACTGATTGTTTAATGATGTTTGTACTCTGAAGCCACACGAGGACCATTAACGATGGACATCATAATTCTGAGCCACGGTCAAGTGACGAGGGTGATACCTGAATGCGCTTTGGTGTAGAAATTACCACACCCACCAACGAGAGAATTTTGCATCAAATTATTGTATTATTTCATATCGATATTAAATTGAAACTGAGCAACAATTTCTCATAAACCACTATTTCAGTATAACATAAGTTCATTTCGCTTTAAAGGAAGTTCGAAAAAACATAAAAAAATAAAAGGAAAGATGTTTTGGATTTGATATTCAAAAATATGCTTTGTTTCAAAATATTCATAATCTTTGACAATAAAACCGGTTTGTTACTTACATTTCATAGATTATTTAAATTCTTATGTATTTCTGTCTGAAAAATTCATTGAATTTTTTTTTATATTTGTCGAAGGGTTTTAGTTTTCCTACAAAAATATTAAAATGTTCACATGAAAAAGGATACAAGAGTATTCTATTTCTCAAAGCAAAAATTTATTCCCTAAGGTATTTAAGCGTGGATAATACCATTATACATTATTTAAAAAAATGCAAACTTAACAAAAAGAAAAACTTGTAGTGTGTTTAGTAAGAAATTGTATCTTATTCATAACAATTTTTAGAAAGCCTTTAAGCTTATTTATTGATTATGTTGCAACACTTATGACGTTATTTTTGTTTGTAACAGAAAAGGGTTTTCCTTTCGATTTTATAGGGCTTTTTCATATTAGAATTTCTATAGAGATGCCAAGAGTACAAAAACAAACCCACATTTATTATTAAGTAAAATGCTCTGTAAACAAGAAACGTATTTTGCATCGTATGTCTTGTAAAATCAGGAATCATTTGTAATAAAATTGAATAGATTTATATCAAACCCAATCGAGAGTTGTTTTTATAGGCTCAAACACTTGAGCTATATATGTGAGAAAATTATTCATAATTAAACATACTTTTTTTACTAGTATTTAATATTTACTTTTGAAATTGAGAAAATTATTTATTAGTTGCATACTGTTTTCCAGAGAGAGAGAGAAGAGAGAGAGAGAATTATGTATTATGAATTGCGCAACTCAAAGATTTTCGAAACAAGCAGCCACTTTTCATTTATATGTGAATATAATTAGTCCAGTTAAGTAAATAGATTAAATGACTAATTGGAGTTAGTTTAAAACTATTTGGCTTTAGAATTTGAAATGTGGTAATAATTCGATTTAGTCAAAGTGAACCAATAAAAAGTGATTGAGAAAAACTGGCAGAGGTTTCCATATTTGATATTGACGAGAAAGAGTAGCATACGCTTAATTCAAAAATATGAAGAAGAGTTTGAATACACTGGAGTCTATTACAAGTGAAACACCAGGAAGGAAAGCAAAAAGCAAAATTCTACTAATTGTATGTATGCGGCATGGTAACAAGAAAACATGATTAAATGTGAAGGGAATTTAGGTGAATACAGGGTCAGAAATTAATACTCTCAGCTGTCGTCTATGGCACCAGTCAAACTCATCTTGGATGGTCACTTACGGAGTTTTCGTTGGAATTATCGTACATTTTAGTAAGGAAATGCTGTAATTCTTTAAAACGGTAGTACATAATAGTTGTAAATTTCTGATTAATTTGATTTACTAGGCCGATCAGTCAATACCTAACCTTCATACCTAAACCTTGTAGAAAATGTTTGGGGATCCCAAGTTCACCGAGTATATGCAAATAACTTGAGCTACCCTTCTGTTCAGGGCCGTATCTACCGCCGTATCAATGATACGAGGCCCCCAAGCTACAGGTAAGTAAAAATCATAAGGAGGTCCGAAAAATTCCTCCAAGGAATTTTGATACAGGGCCCATTCGGGAATAGCTATGTCAATACTTCTGTTGTTGCACTGTAGGAGGTCGTAGCACATGCATGGAACAATTTAGAAAAATCTACATTCAAAAGTCTTTCTAAGAGTATGGAAAATAGAGAATTTGTAATGTCATCAGTAAAAATGGCTGTCTTGTAAGTTATTAATTTCGGTGGACCCATATTTATGTGCTGAAAAACATTCTTTTCATCTTTTGCTTACATGTATCGATACAAATTGTTTTACTGTTACTAGTTTCAAGAGTTTTTTTACTCTTTCATTGTTGTTCAGAACCGATACAAATATCAGGGCACGGAACAAAATGGTCTCTGAGCAATTTTCAAGGAAATATAGGTGGACTTATAATATGTGGTGCAGTACACTAATTGTGTGCTATTCATAAGTCATAATAAACTCGTTCATGAGGGCGTATACTTACCTAACAGGTTCGGTTAGAATAAAATTATTTTCTTTGATCTCAGAAAACGCTTATTTAAAATTCTTCCTAATATATATATATAATTTTATTACAGATGATCTAATTCGGTGGAAAAACATAATCTCGTTGCTTCGTAACTCTTCATCTTAGTTTCCACAAATTAAAATAGTCAATCAGAAAAAAAGAGGGATGATTTCTTTTTTTCAACCTAATATTGTTCTAGGGTAATTTTAATAGAAAGGTAAATTAAATATACGCATAATTTTATTCTCTGATTTTGATATAGTACAATTCATTATGGATTAGTTTTAATTGGCCTTTTTTCAAGACACAGAAAGACATCATGACAGTATCAGTGGAGCGAACGTTTTCCTAGATGCCAGCCCTGCATATGCATGTATGAAATGGCATGGAAAATGTGTCGATCCATGCATTTATTTAACGATATTTTACTTGAATATTAGATATTTTTTATGTGAGATTCTATTAACTATTAAAGCTTTTCCAGTCTGGTAAGCATTGTGATCTATTTAATATCGTACCGGAATTTGATGATGAAATATAAGAACTAGAATCATTCCTCAATACAAATGATGCCCATAAATTATTCAATTAGGGGATAAAGTAAAACTAAAACTCATAGTGAAATTTAGTAAAAAAAATAGAATGTGTGTGCCAGATCAGAACAATTTCTTTATAAGGAAGCTTTTCTCTTATGACCTGAAATATTATAAAAACATATACATAAGTTTCATAGTTCGAAATATCTTTCTATGATTATGAAAATACTTTGGAAATTAATTCCACATTAAGAAAAAGAAAATACGATTCAAAATCAATTCAATAAATGCTTTATATTTTACTACTCAGAGCAAATATATTCCATTTGCTGAGTCAGAGTTTTCAGTTTCAGTAGAATTTTTATCTAAATTTTATTTTTGTGTATATATTACCGTTAAGGTATGAAATCCATTATTTCAGAGAATAATTAGGTATTTCATCAAATAACTAGACAAATAAGTTACAGTATATAAAATAATTTAATTCTATGATTTAACTAGGAATTCTATATAATAATGATTACTTGATCGTTAAAGTATGAAATACGGCACTCCAAAGTTCTTTGAACTGGTTCTAGTTGATTTTAATTGATTTTGAACAACAATTCACAGTGTCATCATAGCAATCCTTGCTCTGATAAATAATGAAAAGTAAAATAAAGGTATTTCATAAAATTTAAATTAATATTCTCTTACAATTTTGTTTGAAAAAGTTTACACAATGTTTCTATGAAGCAGTTTTCCTTCCCAGCATGTATTTTTTTGATAATAATCAAATTTAACTATTTCTGCAAAATATTGCTCTTTTCCCCCTTTCTGTTTAACTAATGTTAACAATATGAGCAATATATATATATAATTACTTATATCATCTACTTTTCCTTATTTTTTTATCAATTAATCAACTGCAATAGAGATAAAATGTATTTTTCGAGAGATTTTAGCTATTTATGTTCGATTAATTTATAAAATAAATGTGAAATTGGTTATTTTTCACTTTAACGGTCTATCATCAGTTTTTTCATGTGTGTGGAATAACTGGTTATTTCATAGAATAACTGGGCAGAATATGAAATTTTTCATCTATTATACACTGGTGTGCAAAAATTAAGGACGAGACGGTTTTTTCAATATAACTTTGTACAAAAGCATTCCAAATCAACACATTTAATACCGTAAGATCCCCAATACGTAAGGACATGAGTAATGTAAGCAACACTTACTAAAATAGAAATCAGAGGGATAAAAAAAACTTTATTGAAAAAGTAGCATGGAGCGCAATGCGACTGAAGGCCGAAACATCCCTGTGATAGCTGTCCAGCAAGAAATATCCGGTCTTTAGTAGGGGATATGATCTCCCCTGACTGCTAGGCAGGTTTCACAGCGTCTGCCCATGCTGAGAATGAGGGTGTCAATGAGTTGTTGAGGCATTGCTGCCCATTCATCTTGCAGCGCCAATCGAAGCTCCGGAATCGTTACTGGTGGTAAGGTACGAGCTGCCAAGCGTCTGCCTAGAAAATACCATACATGCTCGATGGGATTGAGATCCGGAGATCGTGCCGGCCAATCCATACGTTCAATATCCTCACTCTCTAAGAGCTGTTCGGCAGCTACTGTGCGATGACATGGTGCATTGTCGTCCATGAAAAGGAACTGCGGACCCATAGCGCCTCTAAAAAGACGCACATATGGAAGAAGAATCTCGTTACAATAACGGGTCCCGTTGATTGAACCTGCGTCGAAGATGTGAAGGTCTGTACGACTACCAAGCATGATGCCTCCCCAAACGAGAACACCGCCACCTCCATACCTGTCCCTTTCAATGATGTTCGAGGGATGATTGCGGCTTCCCCGCTCTCTCCAGATGAGTATGCGATGAGAATCGCTACTCAGACTGAATCTGCTCTCATCTGTAAAGAGTACTCGTCCCCATTCATTGTCTCTCCAATTCCGGTATTCCCGGCACCACAGAGAGCGCCTTCTCCGATGGGCAGGCGTTAGAGGTACACACCGTACAGGGCGTCGTGCAAACAGACCACCACCGTGCAGTCTTCTGGCCACGGTAAAACGCGATATCGGTCGTTCCAGTCGCCTGTGTCGTGTGTCTAGCGATTTCTCCCGCTGTCTGCCGCCTGTTTCTTCTGGCCTGTAAGGCAATATACCGGTCATCTGCGGGTGTGGTTCCTCGTGGACGCCACTACTGAACCCCCGATAGCTGTTCCTGTAGTTTGAAATTGTCTCCAAAGTCGTGAAACGATGCTGTGAGCAATTCCGAACTCTGCAGCCACACTTGTCACACTGCGACCTTCCTCCAACTTCCCAATGATTCGACCTCGGATAAAAGGATCCAGATGTCGTCTAACAGATTGATTATTCGCCATTTCTCACTGAGGCAGCAACTCGGTGTGATTTTAACTGCTATACGGTGTGGCAATCTCTTTGCCAGAAATACTAATCTTACACCGACAACATGCTTTACTACCTCAGGCACTCCCCCATTACGTCTACCTGCATATCTGCGCATGTGCTACCGTACATCACCTCACTTAATCTCCTGATTGGTCTTTCTGTCCACTCTGCCTCTTCGTTCAGCTGACATGCTAATTTTTCCATTTCGTCCTTAATTTTTGCACACCAGTGTATACTTTAACTGAATTGTCTAGTTATTTCATGAAATTCCTAGTTATTCCATGAAATATCTGAATTATAAACTTTAACGGTATCATATATATAATCATGATTAGTGCTTAAAAATTTGCAAAAAATATTTAATTTATTTGGATTATCTCCTGACTTCCCCAAGCATTAGGATTTATGGTTTTGGTTCGAATTCTCATCATGATTCATAAATTCCTTTTTTAAAAATTGAAACTAAATTTCACTTAGTTTTGCTTATTCGATTTTGATTATTAGTCTTTAAATGGAATCATAAAGAATGTCCAAAAGCAAAAGTGGAGAATCTTAAAGCTGGGAACCTTTTAATAAAATAGAACTAATTTGTCTATTCGTTAACTTCATCAAAATACAACGAATTAAATGGGCAAGTCACTTTGTCAGAATGGACGAAGACCATTCCAGTAAAAAAGTTTTCATGCCCAACCAATTGGCCCACGAAGAAAGGGCAGACTTAATCTTAGATGGATTGATGACCTAGAAAAATATCTCCTAGTTTTGAGAACTAAGAATTTGAGAATACTAACAGGAAGAAGGCTAGCCTGAAAAAGGCTTCTTGAGAAAGCCTCAGTGGCACCCTGGGCTGTCGAGCCACTGAGGAAGGAAGGAATTTGTCTATATAGAATTTAATAAAGAAAAAAAAAGAATTCCGAGAAAAAGGAAATTCAGAAAATCCAGGCTGATATATTGAAAAAAGCACCATACACCAAAAATATTGCTTAATTACTAAGTAAAATAATTTTTAAGAATTCTTTATTTTAATCTATCCTGCTTAACACGGAAGAAATATCACCCAGGAAAAAAAATAAAAGCATTTTAATGCTATTAGAATGGTAACATTGACGCAAGATATTGTTTACATATAATGAACAAAAAAAGTACAGTGAGTTAAATTAAATTTTCAAAATTAATTTTTTTTATAAAAGAATGTATTTGCTATTACTATTTAAGCTCATATGTAATTCATGTATTTTAAATTATGTAAATATGAATCTCAGACTCAAAGTTTTACTTCAGACCTAAAATAAATTCTAAGGAAGTAGAGCATTTTATTTGAACAAGAAAAGGGTATAAATATTTGATTTTTTCCTTCAGCCTTTCCTCCGAAAATAATTCTTTTAAAGTTGTTTAACAGACAATTTGTTTTCTGTGTCAACTAGAAAAATGAGTGAATTTTTGAATAAAGTAAACTTGTGTATAAAATATCTGAGCTTTTTATGATGATTAAATTGAAATAAAAAATATTTTTAACTTACGACTTTTTTTATTTGAAGCAAAAAAAGAAAAAAAAAAAATCTATGTCAGCATTTAGTTTATTTAAGAGTTCATAAAAATTCGAACTATTTCTGAGATGATTTTTTTAGCGGAACTTCCGGCAAAGAGGTGAAAAAAGCATTTCGAGTTCTTTATTTTTGCAATTTGGTTTGTATGCACGTGATAGGAATATCTCATAAATTAAAAGTTTTTATTTTTTATCTTTGACTTTTACTCAATTACATTAGGGTATAAATATCAGAACTTATTCCATTTCCCCAGCAAAGGAGTGTTAGGAGCTTGAAAAAAGTAACAATGAACAAATTCTTTCGTTAATTTTAGTTTTCGTATTTGCTTCATTTTATTCACCCTTGCGTTCTTTTTTTCAGAATAAGTTTTTCGAAATGTATTTTTTTTATTTTGTTCGGAAAATAACGAATTTATGTGTGTATTGTTATCTGGAATCTGAACTAATGTATTAAATGCTTCGAAGGCAATTAATTTCGATTCAAAACATTCGAGTAATTTCTGCTTTGATGTTTTCTTATAAATTAAAAGCACATCCACTCAGCAAGCATTTCATCCGCTTTCTATTGCTTAAAAATATTTTTTATCGCTTCTAAATACAATTAAAATAATTTCTTTAGGTCCTAAACTGTTGTAAATATTTTCACTCTTGAGTGCAAGAACTACATGTTGCCTATATTATGTTATTATATATGTTATTTTCGTGTCGTGCAAAAAGCACACATACAATTAACAATTAGTTTTCGGAGTTACACAAAATTACTTCGATAAGCTGTACTAATACCTGATTTTTCTTAGTTTTGTTGATTTTTTGCGTAATGATTTTATTAAAATGCTGTGTGAAAATGCCTTTATTTCGCAAAGAATCAGTTAAGGTGGTTAAAAAAAGACAAAAACTGCAGTTAAAGTAAATAGTTGTATTTAAGTCCCAAATATTTAATAAACATATTTTAATTTTAAAAGTTTAATATTTCATATAATTACAGCTGTTTCTTGTAATAACACAGCTGTTGTTATCAACAATGCAATAGTTATTCAAAAAGATTCTGCTTTGACTTCATAAAATAAACACGTGTTAAATACCTCAGTTTCTTTGGGGTGTCTATTTTGTTTAATATTATCCTTTTCTGAGCCTGTTATTTCATATAGAGAATGAGATTGAAATGTAGATATGAGAAACAGAGAGAGAGATTCATAAAATATAGATGTTGTTTTGATAAAAATATTGTTTTTTCGAATTGAATGCAAATGAATAATTTAAAATTCTGAAAAAAATCCCCATACATATACATATTATCATGTATTCTTGCCATTTGGGATACAAAGTTTTGAATACCAATTATTGTTGACACATTCAAGTTGATGGAATAAAAAAAATTGTAAGTATGCCCGTGAATAGAAACTAGCACATCACTAAATTATTTATCGATAAGAAATACGAACTTTGTTATAAAGAGGTTTTTTTTTGCGAATGGTTAGTAAAAATTTCAATGTGTGTAATATCTATTTACATCTTTAAAAACTCTTTAATGATATGAATGAATCATCAATGAATTAAAAATGGCGAAGTTTATACAATTAAAAATTTGAGATGTGAATTTTAATAATACTGTTACATTGTTCCATTTCAGTTAAATATACTCTGTAATGATTTATTACGAAAGCATTTCATTTATAGTGGCATGGAAAACGTAAGTATTTTCAAAACCAACAAATTTCACAGCAAAAGTTATAATTTAAATGTACTCGGGTTTTTATAATCAGGAGCAATCCTTTGACTCCTTTGAATTTGTAAGATATTGCTTATAAATTCAGATCATAACTGTTATAAGAATAGAGTAAATCTAGGGAAAATGTAATGTTACGATTGATCATTTAATTTTTTTATATAATTCACAAATCGACAAATTTGACACGTTTTGAATTTTTTACTTTTATTGAACCAGCATATTTTATTCAAGTATATTTAGTATTGTTATACGCAGATCGGGGGGCGGGTTGGGTCGTGTATTTTATGCTACCAGTCCCAAAGAACAAGACAGTTACATAAGAGTGAGGGAATTTATTGTTAAAAAACAATAATTAAAAATACAGGATATAGCCGCAAAATTCGCACAGTTGCCCAAAAGTTTTCCCTCTTTCTACAGCGATCAGGCATATATCTACCAGTGTCTAAAAATACAAATGCGTAATCGAAAGATTATCCCCAAGCAACCACTCGCTAGTTGACTCTTCAACAGAGGAAGTAATAATACTGACTCAGCTTTGGTAAGCGACCGCTATTTACAGTGTGCGAGGCTACCTTCCAATGCTTTCTCGAAAAATCCGCTTACGTCATATATAATGATGTTATAGATTTTTCCAGTGATTTCTAGAAGCATCCATGTGGTTGCCATGATAGTTTCCAAGTTGCGAAATTTGGTCGTAAAATGATTCCAACTTGGCGGTATCGCCAATATTTCGCCAAGTTTCCATTGAAACGCCATTATAAATTAAGAGCTGGCGTTGCTTGCGAATATTACAATTTTCACCATAAAATAAATACAACAGAAAATGATATGAAAGTATTAAACATCCAGATATAAGCTATTTACACTATTTTAAGAGGGAATTTAGCCTTAATTATGCAAAATTCACAACAATATTTATAATTAATCAAAGTGAGAGAGTGAAAAGTTTATGATTAAAAAGTATTACTGTTCCTTTACTTCAAAAATATTTATTCCTTCATTTTAAAAGCCAAATGAATAATGTTTTCCTCAGATATTCACGTAAATCATTTTAATTGGTTAGATGATATATATTTCTATATATATGTGTATTCACTCCTGCAAGTAAAAAATACTTACATTTTACACCATTAGCCAAATAAATAAATAAATTATATAGATGATATTTTAAACACTTACAATTTTTAGTTTTGCTCAGTGAAAAACATATTTCTATGTTTAGTATATTAAAATATCTAAAAGGAATGTATATATAGCCAATATGTTTCTAATAAAGCTGTGCATATATAGAGCAGTACATGAAAAGATGCATGGAAACAGAATTAAAGTTCCAAGAATTATTTTGCCGGGATATAATAAAGGGAATATTATATAAATATTTATCAGATTGTTAAATGGAAATATAATTTACGCTGTGCAAGCTATGTGGAATTTCAAAGGAAGACAGCTATATAACTCTTAAATCTTACTAGTCCTGAGATATATCATACTGCTACTGCACAAAATAGTTTATCCTGTTTTCCTAGATGAATTTCGTGAAAGGTTTGCTATCCAATATTATACACCAGATGTTAGGAAATATGCATTTTAGACAAACTCAAGCACCATGGTGAGTGATTTTACAACGCTTAGTTTGTTCTACATATTTATAAAATATTTACCATACATATATATAGTCAAAGTTCTCTACTAAAGAGAGATTAAAAATCAATAATCAAAATTGGAAAAAACCGATATAGCAAGATGAACTAGACATAAGATTTTAGAAAGGATATATTAAAAATTTTATAAAATTATTAGAATTTAAAAAATAAAAATATGGATGCTACAGAGTATTATAAGCATTGCTGACTTAGGACAACTCTTATATATAAAATAATTTTTATAAATATATGTATGTGTGTGTGTATATGTTTGGAAAAGGGAAAAAAAACTATCTTGAATTTATAACTGATAATTGATTGACTGATTGCGTATATGAAGTAGAACGTAGAAGCAAATGGAATGATAATATATTTATAATACATTTTTTATTTCATGGAATAAAGAAGCTAACATATTGTAAGAAGAATAAGAAATAAACGTTTGATAAAATGTTAAATATTCGTTTCGTTTTCTGAAGTTAAGAATAACAGCATTGTATGTTATGAACAAGATTATTCTTAAAAAAATTGGTTATAGCACATTATTGTAATCAAATAGGGCTGCATATTGGTATTTTATCATTGCAGACCTAGGTCGCTCCCCGGGAGCTGGTATCACTTTTTAGTGTGGTCTCATATAGGTGGACACCAATTATCCACAATGTAGTTTTAATATTATTTCCTCCACAGAGTTCTGATAATGACAAATTGTACTAGAAATTTTAATTTTGTCAAGAGAATTCAAGTTAAACAGGCACTTTAGAGGATCTCTAACATGCCCCATAATCATACGGCATGGATCTGCATCATGAAAATCCACCGACTTGGGCTGGGGGCCGAACCCGCAAATTTGGACGTACAAGACAAGCGTCTAACCAACTACTCCACCCAGCCGGTATAAAGTATTAATACAATAAAAAAAATAAAAAATATTACTATCATTATTCAGGCATAAAATACATCATTATTCAAACATATAATAATAATATTAGATAAAAAATATCTATAGTTTTTTTTTGTACTTCATGAGCTTTAAATAAAGCTTTTGGTATATTCTTTGGTCAAGTCAATAGCAAAATTATTAAAAAAATTATTACTATTGGTAATTTTAGATAGATAATATAATTTATTCTTTCTTCAGTAATGAAGTAAAGCTGAGAACACACTTTTTTATATGCATTATTTTTTATTTCCATTTCTACACATACAATTTTTAACTATGAAGCATGTATTCAAAATCCTCTTTAATTTTCGTTGCAATATTTTTGTCAGCAGTTTAGAAAAATTTAAGGAATATTATTCTAACATCATTTTTGAAAACGAAGGTATGTAAAAGAAACTGCGTTGATAAAATTTGGAAAATTTCATGTAATCAAGCACTGTAATAAAAACAATAAAAGACCTGTTGTCAAATTAAGCTGTGTTGTAAAAAACTTTTTTTAAAACCCGATGAAAATTATGTAATGGATATATAAATGCTAAGAAGGAAATTCTTTCATCAAATCTTTTTAATCTTCTCTTTTTCCTTCTTTTAACAGCTTTAAAATATCCTTTAAAATAAGTAAAAGCTTTTGATTTTCTTTTTTTTTGTTTCTTAATCCGTCGACAATGTGTAAAGTATTTAAATTTTTTAAAGTTTCATAAACTGTTTTGATGTTATGCATAGACACGATACCTTATAATTAGAGTGATTTTAGTTTATTTTTATTTTTGATTTTTTTTTTGATTTTTTAAGTGTTAGACCGTCAAATTTTATAAGATAATTTCTAGAAGAAAGTACAAAAGCAGGATTCAAATTTGGAAGAACTTTTCTAAACTTAATTAAAGAAAAAAAATAATTTGTCCTTCTGAAATTAAAAATAAAAAAAATTGGTCTTAAAAATAATCTTTTGATTCATTCAATCCAAATTTTAATTTTCATTTTGTGCATGGAATGTTAGGCAGAAATACATAAAAATATTCTTGATGAGTCGAAATTCAGCCTGACTATTTATTCTCGATGTTTTTTTTATCTGGAGGGAAACAAGGATACTTCATGCGGTTCTACAACTTTCCACAAAGAGATTTATATTGCAGCGAAGGTTTGATGATCTAGAAAAGCATCACGGTAAAGGATTTATAGATCACCTTCATGTCTTTGATAGAGGCTCTGGGTTTGGTGATTGGGCCCCTGTAGCCTAATGTTTATGGTCGCTAACTCATGGCCGGAGTGTCTCGGTGTCGTGCAGAGGGACTGATGTATGTTAAATCTGTTGAGGCTCAAAATCTTCCCCTTGGTGTGGTAGTTTGGAAAGGGGGTGCCAACTGAAATTCCATGCTCATCACTCGGCCATGGCTCACAATTACGAAATCTGATGCCAATAGCCCTCCTGTTGTGCTTCTCTTCCTGTTGCAATAGCCCTCCTGTTGCTTTTTCCGACGTTAATATCACTGGGAAAAAAAGGGAAAAATCTTGAAGCTTTATGTTTGCCTTTTCGAGGGGGCAATTGACCGTAATTTCATTTTTGTGAATGACAATTATTTCGTCTAAATAGATCTCTTCTGGTTGATGAATTTTTGGAAAGTGAGAATATTCACTCGATGGGTTGACCAATCAGATTTTTGGGTCTTAACATGGTAAAAGCATATTGGGTATGCTTTAGAAGGGCTATTATAACTCACTTTACCCCTCTTTCAAGACTTTAAAATAAATTTGCTAAAACAGTGCGATTGCCACAGGGACTCATAAACTGTTTCATTTCCAGCATGAATTTGCGTTGTGAAAATTGTAAAGCTGTAAGACAGGATAATAATATATAATATTTCTTGCTAACATATTTTTTTTGTTCCATATTGACACCTGTCTTAAGCTTTATTGCTCTGAGAAGCTGTACACACTATCTCGTGTGTGCACCATAATTGTTAAGTAGCAGCATTTGTATTACATCAGCCTATATATGCATATTTAATTTAACTAAAATCTGCCCAGTCCTTCTGAAGATAATCAACCAAAAGGGAACATTTTCTTTATGTTGAATATGAGTGAATATAAACCAATAAATATTTAAAGGAAAAACTACTAAAGAACTATTTTATAAATTCTTATTTTTTATGAAAATTTCGCAGTGTAAAAAAGATTTTTTGGTAAAAGAAATTTAGTAATATTTATCAGTAAGTATAATCAGTTATCTTCTAGTAAGAGTATATATAAAACTGTCTATATCTATCTATTGATATATATCTACATATGTCAAAAATAGGCAACAACCATTATGCAGCATCAGATTCCTCTTGACAATTTTTTGATTTAATATCATTGAAACAATTTAATTTCATAAATTATTCAATGGTTATTTAGTTAAATGCTATATATATATACATTATTCATAATCATATATTATAGTTTGCCTTAAATCTAATATAGCAAATCAATAAACAGAAACAGAATAAGCCAAAAATAAGGCGGCCACAATAGTACAATAGTAATTTCTTTAGCCTTCGTAACTACGATTGTAAGTTTAAACATAGTTTTAAGGCCAAGTCAATCTCCCCTTATATTTGTCTATACTGTTGAACTACAAAGAAGAGAAATAGTGTAAGAAAAATAATTCCATAACTACTAAAGGCAGGAAAGAAAAGATAATATTGGAAAATTGCAATATATATAGTATAATAAACATAATACAATACAAAGAAATAGTTGCCACAACAAGTACCAAGCAAAAAACAATTTTTTAACTACTTACTTAAGCCCCCCCCCCACTCGCGCCGTCACATTCACGAATACATATGCTGGTATAAATTTATATATCAATATTATATACATATATACACGATATATAAACCGGATATACATTTATATACAGGTCTAAATACAGTTTTTCCATCTTAAATATAATGTACAAATAATTTAAATTTAAATATCCGAAATCTACCGGAATAATTCTAATTGAAAGTGTAGTTGTCTGTAACTCTCTATTTAAATGAATGCTCATTATTGGTTTCTGTTCCTTTTTGGTTCGGAAATTGAAAAGAATAAACTCAAACACACACACACATTTTGTTTGATTCAGAAGGACTGCCGAATGGCTTTTCTCAAATAAAGCAAACGTCAAGTTTCTGAAGTTGGAGATTCAAAAACAAGGACAAATGTACTTTCATTTAACAACCTCGTCTGTGAAGGTCATGTTTGGGTTAGGAATTCTCGAGAGAGAGATGGTAAATACATATTATTTCTTCCCTTATGACACAACACCACAAAAGAAACAAATATTTATGTAATCCCTCACACTTGTATTCATTTTTAAAATTATGTTTTAGCTTTATGATTTTGTGATTAACAAATTCATCTATAAATGCATGCTTAAATACATGCTTAAATGCAGACGATGCTTATGACGATTCATCATCATTATAAACAAAAATTGGTTTAAATCAGAAGCTATTAATTTGTATATTCATGCTAAAAATGGATAGATATGATTAAGAAACCATTTAAACAGCTTTAACTATCCAGGTAAGATTTTAAAATGTCATTATTTCTTGACATATGTATAAATCTAAATTTTTCGAGTTACACCGCTGTATAATATTGTTTATATTGCCAAAATGAAATATTGCTTATGTTGTAAAGTTGATAAATATAATTATAAACATAAAGAAATAAAATAAAAATAGAAGATGAGAATAATCTGAACTGATAAATTTAAAAATAACAAAGCATCTTTAAAAATTGTAAATCATGATCTCTAATCATATCAGTAATTGCATTTTATTTATTAATTTTAATTATCAACATCATGTGTTAATGATATTGAACTTTTCTGCATAATTTGAAAATACGCAGATCCCCCCCCCTATTTTTAATCTTTGATTTATAATTAATAGTTGTTAATTCATTTACATTTTTTAGTAAAAAGATACAAAATATACTAAATAAAAACAGAAAATTTATCGTAAAACAGCTTATAAAACTCAAAGAATGCATGAAAAACTATAAAACTATCTGCACTCTTTTATCACAAACATTATATTTCCTAAAGTTATACTTTCATTGCTAAGAATTTTTTCTTAAGATCATAGCACAAAGCTGTGATTACCATAAGCAGTGGTCTTCAATCTTCTCGTGAATCTTCAATCTTCCGTGTTCCCGTGAACCCTAGGGTTCCACAAGGCATACCAAGGGATTCCACGAGTCACAATAAAAAAATCGAGAAGAAATAAATCTGTATGCAAAATGGGTTCACGTTCTATACGAAGTTTATATAGATACAAGTATCTAAAGCTCATCGTATTAATTAAAATGAAAATTTTATTTAAATATAATAACTTTATTATGTAACACTTTTTAAGCTTTTATTATAATATAATAAAAGATATTAAAACGCTTTATTTTTATATATATATATACTCCATAATATAAATTGTGAATATTCTATTGTTTACTATCTCGGGTTCCACGAGATAATTTTATATTCGTTAGTTAACACAAAAACTTGCAAAACTAAATTGTTTTCTATGGAAAATGCAACTTCCTACATTACACCCATAATGATCGAAAGGGAACAACATATCAACAGAGTTAATGTTAAAATCTAAATTTAAACAAGAACAACTTCTAAATTTTAGGTTGCAAATTCTTCCTTTCATCAAAAATGCACAGGGTTTCTCACACAGTTATAAACATTTTAATGCCATTCAGAACATTGTGTTTAAGTGAAATATTTTTTCAACGTAATTGTTTACAAAAACGTAGAATAAGAAAAGATTAAACTCAGAATATGTAATGCAATTGCATTTAATCTCAATAGACCTAGACTTCGGCAGTTTGTGTAAAAATATCAGGATATATTCCAGTTACTAAATACAAGGGGTGATCAAATGAAAAGGTACGAAACGACATAAAAATGAAACAGTTAAATATTTGCATATTCCGCCAAGGGA
>BMAO01033243.1:0-19110 GCA_019973975.1 Trichonephila clavata | reverse complement strand
CATATAAATTTAAAAAATAATTAAAAACTATTTTAAAACAACTACTTTTTTGCATATAGTCTTTTTTCTATTGCACCCTATGATTTAAATGCTTTGACAGCTAATATAATCATACATTGAATATTGCTTTTATTTTCTGCATACAAGCTCAAATATGAAAAAAAGTTGATGAAAACAAAAAGAGCAGGAAATTATGTAAATGTATTACAAACTAAGTATATTAGAAATCAAAATGCTTTATAAAAATCTAATTTTTGAAAGCAAAATGATTAACAGTTATTAATTCCTTCTTATAGTTTCTTTAATGTAATTATAATTTACTTTAAATAATTTAAAATGATTAAATATTGGTTTTTTTACAATGCTATTCTCATAATGTTATAATAAGCACTGTTCCATATATAGATGGAAAAATCGTTAGCATTTTCACAATTGAAAATAAAAGGATCCTTCAGTATTTCTTATATCTTAATCACTGTTTACATTGATAAAAATGTAAGCATGCAGTTTTGTTTTTTTTTTCTCCCAACATAATATTTAGAAGGGGAAAAATTTATTGGATTATCCAAAATATTCAGGCATAAAACTTAAAGTACATCAACAAAAATTTAATCAACCGTATTAAATAACTGAAAAGAAATTACAAGACTTACTTCTCCTTATCTTTAAACAGACACAGGTAGCAACTAACATTACACCAACAACTAAAAACAGTAATGCACAAAGCCATGAAAGTTCAATCACAATATTTTCTGCAGCCATTAGACTAACTAAATTTCAACAATGCAGATTCATCATTGAAAAATCTAAAATTAAAGAGAGAAAAAATTTTTAAAAATAGTATCTGATCATAACAGTGCTTTTCTTCTCTGAATTGATGACAGTTAAGTAATAAAGATGAAACTTAAACATGATAAAAGTCTAGAATTTTACGTTATAGTCCTAACTACTAACATTTAGAATACAAAATAAATTTTAAGCAAATCTAACATTTATCATTTTCAAACAGGTAAATCTATAATCAATGCTATGAAAAATTGAAAGTTACAGATTTCGTGACTTCCTAACTAGATTTAAGACTTACAATGAAAACATACTTTTTAATCTTTCATTCTATTAAATATAATTAGTTTAACTTTGAGTCTTATACACTAATTATCTTATGGAAATTACAAAATATCAACAAAAAAATTACTCATATTTATTGTATTCAATGTATTTACTATCTGAACATAATTAAAAGTTACAAAATGCATTTTACTTCAAGTAAATTATGATAAGGTACTTTAATTTTTTCATACAATGTTAAATTGCAATAGAAATTTAACTTGAAAAAAGAATTACAATGTTGTAAAACATAGCAAACTTATTTTGTGATCATGAATTATACTTTTAAAAAAACAATAAACATATTTCAAACGATGAAAATCCCTGGCAAAATTCTTCCCAAAATTTCTTACACGAAAAACAAATCAAAAGTATACAACTAAAAAGGACTAGTATACCACAATTAAAAAATTAATATACTGAAATATTAATTAAAAGACCACGGAACATACTATTAACTGAAATTATTTTTTTATGAAATCAATCATGAAAGAAAAACATTCATTACTTAAAACAACATTACAAAATTCACAATAATTTTAAAACATCGTAAGAGTAAAAACTTAACTGTTCTTTTAAATCAAAGCAAATGCAATACGAATTGTCAAAAAGGAAACTCAACGTGAAACCCCTAATAATACAGCAAATGAACAAACGGAATATCAATACAGGATAATGAATCATATCCTTTATTAAATTGCGAAAAAAACAGCGAGCCATTTGAAAATCGGCTATTTGAATTTCCGATTATTCACGTACAAACTTTGACGTTCGAAGTTTCATCATTTCATTCACATCGAAATTATATAAATGAAAAAAGAAATTTCAAAACTTTTAAATTCTTACTTGTTCTTATACTTTCTGACTTGTAAGCAAATTAAAATTATCAAAACCTGGAAAAAAACATTCATGTTATATGAAGTCGAAACACACTTGAAACTTTATGGAAACAGCTCAATACTGAAATCTTCAAAAGATTTAAAAAAATCTTTCTGTCATCCATATTCAATAAATATATAAAAAGAATACAACGCAAACATTTAACAGATGTGAAATAATTGAGTTATTATTACTTTAAATAAAATTACTCATATTCAACAGTTTGTTTATTTATTTTTCTCATTGCCAACTTAAAGTTTAGTTCCTGTTCTGAGAAAAACACTTATACAGTTACAGTGAAACATTTTCAGTGTCCTTTAATAAATCTTTTTAAAATTTTTGTAATATAAAAAAAAATCATTCCCTAAGATCAACCTTTTAGGAAAGAGTGCAACAATCTGATTGGAAAAAAAATTATGCGTCCCTTTTTCCAACTTTTCCACAAAACTAAAATATATACAAATGTGAAAAAATGTTACTTATAGGCTTATTTTGGGTTTTTTTAACCAAAAACATATTTTTAAATACAAGTATTATATAGTGAAAATGTAAAAAAAAAAATGGCACAACACAAATAAAAAAATAGAAACTTATATTTTATTGTAGATAAATTTTTACAGGATCAGTCAGCTTAGGTACAAAATAAGATAAACAATTTGAAACACTTAATTTTAAATGACTAAGCAGTCAGTACTTTCTTAATGTGGCTTTTATTTTTTTTACTAAGTCACCTACATGTGGATTAGTTCTTGAAAATGCTAAAAAAATTAGGTGTTTTAGGTGCATATCAGTTTATTTGTGCGATATTTTGACATATAACAGGAAACATTTCTTCACAAACATGTGTTGATTCAAACCTACAACAATATCTGACCTCCAAATCATGAAAATGCCGCCCATCCGGTATAGTGGTTAGCGACGCTGACTGCGGTGCCGTAGGGACTGGGTTCAAATCCCGGAGAAGGCATGAATGTTTGTGTTGTAATCTTTGCTTTGTGTTGTACATTGTGTGGTGCACGGGGTTTCTAAATGTTCTCAATAAAAAAAATCATGAAAATTTGGAAAATTGCTTGGTGGTACAAATCTCCAAAATTCGATAATATTCGGGTCATTTACGGCTTAAAATAGTTTCCTTATATTTGCTCTTTAGAGTTATATGGTGCTGTAGGACAATAATTCAATTTGGACCTGAGGTGGGTAACAATTAATGTCTTGAAAAGAAATCGAAAAAGGATTTGAAAAGTTCAGTATTTTTTTATCATCTTTAAAATCCTCAAAACTGGCAATGAAAGAATCACACAAAATGGATAGTAAATTTTTAAATCTATCATAGTTCGGAATATATTACTAACTTTAGCAGATAATTTCTGCATGAATGGGAAATAAGTTAATTTTTTTCCTCCAAAATCCAGGGGGGGGGGTTGTTTACAAAAGAAGATATATGATTAACTTGGGTAGGAAAAATATAATTTTTCCCTATAATCTTAAATTTAAATTGTTGAAATGTTCCATTATATCGGTAAGAAAAGCTAAAATCCACAGCCACTTTTCACTCCTGAGGAGCAAGCATTCACTGGGCAGTTCATCGTTTTCTTCCAGATATTCTAAAACACATTCCATAAAACTCCAAAATCTCGCAAGTGAACTAACTACCTTTGGAAAGCCAGCGCACACTACAATGAAGGAGTAACTCGCCATTTTCTTCCGTTTCTTCGGGGAAAAGCGTATAAAATCTTCATGAACTCAGAGCACGAGTTCGTATTTTGTTGATACAGCGCATCACAAGTTCAACAACGCAAGACAAGTTTAAGTCCTTGGCACAAAGAGCTTCTCGATGAATAATATAATGATAGTTGAAAATCTTTCTTCGCAAATAATTTTCAAGCAATGCAACAAAACTTTTTATTCTGCCTACCATGCGTATTTCTCCATCTGAGAAAACACTGTCTAATTTTGTCCATTCTGCTCTTTGTTAACTTCAATTATATTTTTAAGTTCCTTAAAAATGTCTTCACCTGTAGTTAAAACTAGCTGGCGCAAATCAAGAAGTTATTCCGCAGTATTAAAATTATTGTTCGTGTAATGCACAAATTGCAACACTGCACACATTATTACACAATGCACTCTCCTCATTATGTGCAATATCACAGCTTTCATCCAGAGGCGGATTAAGCAAGTGGTGGACCTGGAGGCCTCCAGGGGCCCCTAGAGGCTTCAGAGGCCCCAAGCTTGATAAACTATTTATAAATTCATCGTACAACAAAAAGATCTTGAACCGATATTGCAACCCATATTTGAGTCGTATAGCAGCCCTAGCCATCATTTTTCAGTATATCTGTATTATTGCAATCAATACAAATTTTTTCACATGTGGTTTTTTTCTTTTGCCCAAATTTTTTTTCGATATTTATAGTGCATATTTAAGGTACATTTGATTCACATCCTTCACGTGACGTAACTAGAGCCACACTTATGGGTATAACGAGAAATTTGAACCCTGGCGTCAGGGCCGCCGCGTGGGGGTGGCAAAATTGTTCACCGCACAAGGGCGCCTGGGGCAGGGGGCGCCAAAATTTATAGTACTTATAGTTTTTTTTAATTTAATGTTACTTACATAAAAGTTGTTAGTAAAAAACTTGCAATTTTGCATGTTTTATATTTTTTAGCAATAAAATAAGATTTTATTTTTTTGAATTTTACATTTTAATTTAATTTAATTTTATTTTATTTTCGTTTCTATGGATTGTTTTCGTTTGTGTAAAACAAAATTTGATTTCCGATACCAACAATAAAAACACGTTCAGTGTGGAGTTCGCGCTATTATACGGAATGTGTTTAAAATCTAAGAATTTGTAACATGTAACAACAGGAATTGGGAATGATTTGTATCGCATAAATTTTTATTCATTATATGCTGAGAAGATGTTGTGGCTCAACGTATTTGTTTTGTTTGCTTTTTGTTTGCAATGACAATATATGTACATTTTTAAAATTATGTAATCGCTTGGTTTTTCTTCTCCAAATCTTATTTTGCTTCATGTGTACTGTTATTAAATTGTTCTCAAAACTCGAAATAAAATCTTTATCGCAGCGTTTCTCAAACTGTGGGGTGCGCCCTCCAGGAGGGCGTGATAACCCTACCTAGGGGCGCGAACGTATCGCGAAAAATCGAAAACAAAAGATTTAAAATAATTATCAATTTTATAAAATAATTTCCAATTTGATAAAATAATTTCCAATTTAAAATAATTATAAAGCAAAATACATTCTTTTATAATAAAATACAAATTCCCACTGATATAATACTCAACACTTATAAATGTATCAGTACTGCACAAAATATTTGGTAATTAAGTTATCAATATTCAATTAAAAACAAGTTTTTTCTAGTGACTCCCCTGGTCTTGTTATATACAAAATATTTATCTTGATATATAAATTGTGCGGTTTATAATTAAAGTCGTATTGTATTGTAGTTAGGGACGTTTCAAGGCATGGCCAACTAGGTCCGGGTTCAGGACCTCGCTCTCAGTGGGGGACTCATTACGTTCTCGACTCCGTCTTAATAAGATCATGATCCGGATAATTTTAATGTCGTCAAATATTATTCCCGTACATTCCCTTCGAAAAACAGTTAATTTGAAACTGCATGTCAATTGGCAAAAGTGATGTGATGACCGTTGTTCAGTGGCGTAACGTACCCCCCCCCCCCGTTACAAAGCCCACTCTTCCGCTTAGGCACATGCCTAGAACGAAAAAGATTTGGGGGCGCAAAAAATGAGAGTGAAAAAAAGAGAACAAAATTAAAATTACAGAGAACGTGCAACCGCCCAGTGTTTATTAAAAAGTCAATTATTCTCTTTCATTTTCATATCTAAATTATCAAATCTTCGTTTCACTATTGGCCAAATTATTATGTAAATCGCTTGGCTTTTCTTCCCCAAATCATATTTTGTGTCATGTATTATTAAATTGTTCTCAAATCTCGAAATAAAATCTTTATCGCAGCGTTTCTCGAACTGTGGGGCGCCCCCCTAAGCAGGGCGTGATAACCCTACTTGGGGGGGGGGAGCGTGAGCATATTACGAAAAATCGAAACTAAAATATTTAAAATAATTATCAATTTAATAAAATAATTTGCAATATAAAATAATTACAAAGCAAAATATATTCTTATATAATAAAAAAGGAAATACACATTCAAACTGATATAATACGCACTACTTATAAATGTATCAGTTCTGCACAAAGTATTTGATAATTTATCAATATTCAATTAAAAACAAGTTCAGTAATTACTAGTGACTCTCTTGGGCTTGTCATATACAAAATTAATTTACAAAACTTAATATTTATCTAATTAGTGCGTTTATAATTAAAGTCGTATTGCATCGTAAGTTTTACCATCAAAGTACATTATAATTGCATTCAGTAAATTGTTATAGTAAAAAGTGGGGTGCGATGAAAATTATGACTGAAAACTGGGTCACAAATATTGAAAGTTTGAGAAGCACTGTGTTTTATCGTTATCTACAACACTCTTTTTAGTATCATGAATTTCTTTAGATATTAAGCAGGATATCTATACACAAGAGCAGCCGAATTCACGATTTCTTCCGAATTTAAGATATAAATATAAAAGGTTGCAACATAACTGTAATCGTCGCAATTCAGTTGAAGGTAATTTCGAATTTGTAGGGATTTCACCTAAATTCTTTTCGTTGTTTGTTCAGTGTTGCGAACTTTACTTATTGAAAAGTCTTCAAGAAATCACTTTTTTTCAAAGAGAGAGAGTTGACGCAATTTTAAATCAGTAATTTCTTCAATTTTTCTTCATTCCTTTATAACTGCAAACGGTAATTATGAATTTACTTTTGATTTGTTTTGTATTTTCCCTTGAGAACTTTTTTATCATAATAAAATAATAATTTTATCGTTAACATTTTTATCATATTATTCAAAACATACATTTATTATTTGCTTTCCTTTACAAAGTAGGCAGCAAAAGTAATGTCCAGCTTAATGAAATCTAATTAATTTTTTTTTTTATTTTGTAAATTTTCCGTGTTACATCAGCTAATTTTAAGACTTTCGTCAGTATTTATACATATATTTCAATGGACTTTTATAGTACTTTTATGTTGATTAATATGCATCAATATTTGTTTTCTTTGCTTGAATACATCTTCCAAAAACGCACTTTTCTATGCAAGAACAGTTTTATAAAGTTTAATTATTAGTGTAAACATGAAATTCCAAATAGTAGTACTTAAGGTAGCACTGGTATTGAAGTTTTTTTCACGAACTTCAAAGTTTAATTCCTAGCATTGATATTTTGACACTGATCGCACTTGCATTGAGCTACAGAAATAAAAATAAATAAAAAATACCTATAATATTTCTTCAATTTTGAAGGAATGGAAAATGTTAATGCTTGTGTGTAAAACTTGATTTATATAATATAAAACATATTAATTAGAGCATGACAGAGTCTTAACGTGACTGTTGCTGGCATGGGGGACCTTTTTCCTGGAAGTTCATATCAAGTAGGTGTCTGATACTTTCGATATCTTGTTTCACTAACAACTGGTTCTTTCTTGAAAGTATACCGATCCTCAGTCTAGAATTCACTTCACTTTACTTTATAAATTCTTTGAATTTTTCTTTATAAAAATAATAAAAATAAATGCGGTAAAATACTCTTGATTCAAATGATACTACAGAAAAACTAGCTTTCCGAAACAGAAAGATTTGCTTTCATAATAAACAAGGAAACAAAAGTTGAATGTAAATTGATGTTTACAACATGTGTAAATGATAGAAAGGCTGGTTAATATGAAATTTTTTGCCTTAATTTCGTAGAATTATTCTTTGTTGAAAATTTCATTTACCCTTTTGTACAACGTTTGTGATGTGATTTATATTAGTATAATTCATCATATTCTGAATATAATACTGTTTATGTCTTATATCATACAAAGATTTAAAAATTCAAATTTATCGTAACTAGATTATTCACTGAACATTTGGTTACTGAAATGCACACTTTCGTGTTAAAATTATTCTTACTTTTTGAGAAATATATTACTCTGAAATACCCTACTCATATCGTAAAGCCATTTGAAATTTACTTTAGATAATCGTAGATCAGATGAAGCGTATGAACATGCAATTGCCAATGCAAGTATCGTTGCTGATGATTTGGGGGGGGGGGGATACTGATTTTCCACTAAGTCGAAACAGGTTTAAAAGGAAACTGTTTCAAGATGAACAAACCGACGAACCAATCAACAATCCAAGACAAAAGTTTAAGGTTGAATTTTACAATATAATATTAGACACTGCTATTTCTTCAATTTCAAAAAGATTCAGTCAATTAAAAGAACATTACAATTACTTCACTATATACCTAATTTAAAAAATTGGAGTGACAGTGAAATTTTAAAACATTGTGAAGAATTAGAAAGAAAATTAACGGATTCTAAAAATGTTAATGAAAAAGACATAGATGGATTAAATTTGTTTGAAGAAATAAAATCTTTCCGATGATTTAAATTATATTTATGAAAACAATCTTATCGATACATTTTCAAATATTGCAATAGCTTTACGGATTTCTTTAACCCTGCCAGTTTTGGTGGCTACTGGACAACGCGCGAAGTTTTTCAAAACTTAAAATTATAAAAAAAACTACATGCGATCTACTATGGCGCAGGAGAGATTATCGGATTTGTCAATTATATCCATAGAGAGCAAAATTTTGGAATATAAAGGAATTGATAGGAGCATTTGTAGGTGCTAAATCTAGGAGAATCAATATATTTGAATATATTTTCTAATTTTTATATTTTATTTAAAAAAATTTATATCATTTTTGCTTTGTTTTCTTTTTAAAATTTATGAAATAGTAAAATAAACAATAAGACAAACGTGTTTTAATATTATAATTTTAAAGCTTTTCAGTTCGAAAGTCAAATTTAGAATACTATAAATGAGTATTTCTTATTTTATTTGTAGCACTTTATAAGAGTGCCACAGAACCCCATAAGGGGGCGCCGAATTTCAACTTGAACAAGGGCGCCTAATACCCACGCGGCGGCCCTGCCTGGCGTAGCTAACTCTGAGTGGATTCTATATCAAAATTCTTTCGGCGCCCTTTTTTTAGTTATAAGCTTTTTAGTAGGGCTGTAGTTACACACGTTGGGGCACCTGTAGCTTGGGGCCCTGTATCAATAATAGATTTGATATGGTGGTACCTACGCCCCTGAATTCGAATCAAAGTCTTCTTTCAGATGTATAAACACGCCTACCAAATTCCGTTGATATAGGATAAATCCTTTTTTGTGATGGGATATTTTTATTCCATTCAGTATATTTTACTAATGAAATTAAATGAAATAAAATGAAGTTACGTGATAAAAAAGATATCTCTAGTTCAAAGCAAACTATTTCAAGTTAGTTGAATTTAGGCCTTAATAGCAAAATATCGATTAATAAAAATAATCTTGGCTGAAATCCATGATATGAATGGGGGAAAAAACACCACAATACTGGAGGCTGCTTCCCTTTTGAAACAGATGGAAAATATGAAACTTCCCTAATAACTATGATTGGGAATACCATACTCCAGGAAATAAAGTTTTAAAAAAAGGATTAGGGTGACACCCGCACGACCTATACCATTAGTATCGAGTGCGTGTCAGCTTCCGGATTAAGACATTTTGAAGTCTTCTCGCTTTATAAATATTAAAAATAACACAATTATTCTTCATTGGAATTTTATATTCTTTTTCATTATTTAACATTAATTATAAATGCTAATTCTATGAGGCTTTTTACAGTTCATTTAAAACTATTTACAATATGGCCATTCATTAAAAAAATCATTTTACATTTTTGAATACATTGTCGTGAACTTTGTTTTATTCTCCTTGCAATTAAGCTATTATATCGTGAATTATGTTTTATTTTTTGAAAGTGAACTCGTGCAAAGAGCGGGTATTTCAAACATTATATACTTTTAATGTATCAATAGGGAACAAGGTATTTTTAACTAATTACTTAACACTAAATTAAGAGCAAGTTTGATAATTATTAGTGATTTCCATGGGCTTTTCTTGCAGAGCAAAATTGGGTTAGTATTAAAAATTGACACTTTGAATTACTTTTGTATACTGAGATCTATACTTTGTGTTCAAAGCAGCCACCGCAGAAAATCCGGTTTCACAAAGATAGGATGTTGAAAATAGGGTAATATAGTATACGAAATGCTTTAGTTTTCACTGTAGTAAATTCATCATCCACCTCTGCCCCAAATTCAAAGAGCGATTTTTTCAAAAATGACTTTTAATTTCGCCACTGGATGTAAAATCTATGAAGATTTCTTCTTCGGCAGTTGGCAGCCCTTCTGAAGTATTTTGAAATGGATCCCCAACTCACTTGTAACTTGCTATCAAGCTGTCCTCAGCAAGAAAATACTTTTTAAAATTCTTTGCTAGTAAGGTTAAATGATTTTCAATGGTTTTAAAAACAACTTCCACGTGTTCTTCGGATGTGTAAGTTTTCCCACATAACACACAGGGCCTTTTTGTTCTCCATTTGTTTCAGTCATGATAAATCCAAAATTTAAGTATTCTTCAGAATATTTCCTTGATATAATTTTCGGAACCATGCTCGTCTGTGTACTTGTTGATACATTATTATCATCAATGTTCGCTTACGACATAAAAGAGTGTACCTATGATTTTGTTTTAATTTACTGCCGTAATACCTAATACTGTGAATTATAACAAACGCTCGCGTGCAAATTATAAAATGCACATTCAAGATAGATTCGGTTGATACAAAAGAGTATCGACTGGAATTGACTATAATTGTACGAGGTACAGCATTTTTACATGTTTTGGGCAGACGTCTGATAGGTTGTCGAGACTCATGCAAATGTTCGCGAGAATATCAGATGGGATGGATATGATAGAGAGCAACAGACTAGTCCAGGGGTACTCAACTTTTTTCTGCCGGGCCGCATACATATGATGGATATTTCACGCGGGCCGAAACATGAGAATTAATGGGAAGATTCAAAATATGGAAATTGATCAAAATATTAAACCTCCTACTTTGCTTTTTATAATTACTTTCATTTTTGTCACTGAATTTTTATAAATTGGAAGCATTTATGACTATTCTTTCACAATTTCTGCATCAGTAAACGGTTTCATATGATAACCAAAGATGTAGCAAATTTCAAAGCGAGCCTTTGTTATCGCTGAGACATTTTAACACAGACAAATATTTTTTTTGCTGTTGAAAAGATTATTCAAGAAAGCCAATTTATATATATCATATCTTGAAAGAAATCTTCGAGGAAAAGTGTCGTTGAACGATTCCTATTTATTGGTATTTTTTAAATACACTTTTGTGACAAATCAAACAATTACCGAACCATGCTTGTTTTTCACTGCAAAATAGTCAACTTCCCCAATCGTCTTTAAACAATCTATTTTTTTCGAATATTTTTCACTTGCATGATATGAAAGATAGTTAAAAATTAATTCCACTCATCAAATGGTCGCTACTCCATTGTTGTCTTTTATCACTAACCAGAAAAAAATTTCAATTCGCACCTATGCGACATCGACAGCAAAAGACAAAATTGATATATTTGATTTTTTTTAGCATTGAATATTTCCCACCAAATTTTCATAAATAAATAAATGAATTTCTCAGAGCAAGGGTTATGACCAGTCCACTTAAAAAGGCCCGTAGGGTCGCTGGTAGAATATCTCTGTGGACTAGACTAATTTTCTAATGACATTTGTACTTTAAGAAATGGATGATGGAAAAAATAAATCTTCCATTTTATATCATTTTTCAATCTGTTCCAACTTAAAAATTAGAGAGAGAGAAACAACATAATAATTATCCTATTACTTAAAAGTAATTTACTTGAAATATATATTATTTAAAGTAACATATACATAATTCAATACGTATCTTGTTAATTTGTACGCTTTATAATTAAAATCGTATTGTAACTTTAGCGTCAAAGTGCATTACCATTGCCTTCAATGCATTATTATTGTATAAGGGGGGCGATAAAAATTATGATTGAAAATTGGGTCACCAGTATTGAAAGTTTGAGAAGCACTGCCTTATTTACATGTAGAGTAGTACTATTAATGTAAGTTTTATTACCAAGTTGTTTATTATAATTGCTAGAGTCTAAATTGTTTTGTTTAATATGATGAAAATGACTTTTAAGGAATTTTTTGTTCCAAAAAATTCTTGTTTTGAATCGTTTAGTCTTATTATTACTACTATAATCATTAAAATCATTAACTAAAATTGATTCCTTTTCCAAATTATCATTAGATAGTGAGTCACAAAAATCCATCATCCTAACCATTTTCCTTATCTCTGAAATGAGTCAAAATATTCTGTATCGATAACAGAAGTACGATACCAAATCAATATAAAGCGAGTGCCTAAGCAAACTATAACAAGTTAATTTTTTAAAAAAACGAACTTTATAGTAAATCTCAAAACAAGAATAAGCTGTGTAAATACACAAAACAAGGCGAAGCTAAGTAAAGCTCATAAAAGCAAACCATTAACCATACATTTGACTAAGAAAAAGAAAACAAGCTAATAGGTAATTTTATAACGATGCTGTACCTATCTAATCAGTACACCGAGTAAAGATCAGCATAAACTAACCTAATTGCCAGTCTCTAATACAAAGTAATACCATTCCATTAAAAAAGATATATGAAGAAGAAAATTGATTGCAAGTTTAAAGTTTTGCAGACATAGCCCACATCATCACAAGTGTGTGTGTGTGTGTGTAAATTATTTATATCTTACAAGGGACACGACTAAGAAAATTCATTTTCGAAGACTTGACTTGATATAATAGTAGTACTCCATTAGGGTGTTCAACCCTCAATGTATTATAGCCGAATGACCAGTAAATTCGGAGAATTAGCTTTTATACAATTAAGTTTGAAATATCTCCAGCGACGCAGCGGTATGATTGGCAAAGCGAATGCTTTCTAGGGGGATGGATAGTTTGAATTGCGTGATGAACTTTTTTCCAATCCATTTAATTATTTTTAAATTAAATAAATTTATTTATTAAATATTTTGTGTAACTATTCTGTATTATATAAAGTAAAATAATTACTGAAATTATATAAATATTTATATTATATTTTATAAAAAACATTTTTATATTAATAAATAATATTTATAAATAAATAATATATAATAAAATATGTTTTAACGTAATTGAGATGGTTTAAACGTAATTGTATAAAAGCTAAGCATGAATTTCGAAGGCTATTTTCTCCGAATTGACTGGTCATTCGCAGGCCGGCTTATGCATGTCGCGGCCCCTAGGCAATGCTCGTCTCGCCCCCCCTCCGTACCGTCTTCTAACTTCCTAATATATCTTTTCGCTAACACTACACTTTATTCATAATTGCGCTGTTTTTTACTACATAGGTATATTATCACATTATTCAATAAAAATATTGAATCAAATGAAAAGAATATAAGTAATTAATATATGCATTTAAAAAAATCATACAATAAGCTTAAATATTAACTCTTCTAACTTTTTTGTTACAAAATCGTTCAAGACATCCTGAAAGTTAACCTTTTCCAATACATCATTTTCAATTGCCATTATGGCCAATGTATTTAAACGGTTTTGAGACATAGTTGAACGAAGACAGTTTTTAATTAATTTCAATTTGGAAAAGTTTCGTTCACCAGTGGCGTTTGTAATCATTAGACTTCTATATATTTGCAAAGCTGTCATTACATTCGGGAAAGTTGATTGTGCCATGTTACCAATAATCAGTTTGTAAGACTCTTCGGCAGGCACAATTTTTTTCCGGCGTCTTCTAATTGTAAGATGAAGTATTTATACTGCACCATTTCGTCTATAAACTCAGGCTCAATGTCCTCGAAATAATGTTCCTTAAACTTTGTGCAAGCCTGTCTAATTTCAGCGTCGGATTTTGTCGAGAAATCTGTTAGAAACCCAAACAGATCATTTATTTCCCGGTAAGCTTCTAGGCGCCGCGACAGTTCTGTACACAGCATATCTAGTACTGGCAAATATGTATCAACTTTTAATTTCTCTTTTCCTCTGAGCACAACTTCTTTTGCAGGTCCATCATTGTGATGCCTTTTCCTTTTATTCGCACACGCTGATTCTCATCACTGTATTGAGTATCAGTTTTCTCATTTGCCTTAGTCTCGTAGTCGTCAAATAATTCTCTCTGTGAAATTAAAAAATCTAAAAGCGATTTTAAAAGATCGACTGCCGTTCGAAGTTCAATTGTTTTCTTTTGTAAAGATTTGCTGACACCATTGATCCGATCTAGTATGGCAGCCCAAAATACGGCCATTACAGCATTTTCTTTTTTTTGCCAAGTCATTCAATAGACATTTCGCCTCGTGAATCGCTTGTGATGTCTGAGTCTCATCGCCAGCAATAGACTGCAAAGCTTTCTGAAAACTGTTGTAACCATTTGCCAAAGCCTTAGTAGCATCGGCCCTTGCACACCATCTTGTATCGGATACTCTTTTCAGAACCAATGACGGATCTTGCTTACGTTCATCACCTTTTTCAAGGTGTTTGAGCATAATTGCCCAGCGATGAGTTGATGCCGAAAAAAAGTTGTATAGTGCCTGTACGAATCCGAAGAATGAGATTGCTCCCACGCAGCTTTCCGCTGCACGTACTCCAACCAAATTCAATGAGTGCGCTGCACAGGGAATGTAGTGAGTGAGGTGATTTATTCTCTTAATATGCGCCTGGAGACCATTGTAACAACCAGACATATTCGACGCATTATCGTAGACTGACCTCTCAAATTCTTACATCAATGTTATATTGGCTTAAAAAATTTAATATCTCGTGGCTAGTTCTTCCCCTTTGTGGTTCTGTATGAGAAGAAATTTAAGGAAACGTTCAGCCACCTCTCCGTTCGACGTAACATATCTCAGCACTACAGTCAACTGATCAGTGTGTGATATATCTGGTGTCGAATCGACACTTATTGAAAAGTATTTGGCTTCAATGATTTCATTAACAATATATTTTAAAACCTTGTTTCCCAATATTTCAATAAGTTCCTCGCAAATCGTTGCAGACGAAAACGATTTTTTCCATGCCTTCATTACCATATTTTGCTAAATGCGAATTAAGAAACGGATCGTACTCAGCGATTAACTCTAAAATTCCCAAATAGTTGCCATTATGTAGAGAACCGAGAATTTCATTGTCACCACGAAATGCTAATCCACGGGATGCTTAAAATTTTATCACTGAGACCATTCTTTCTAAAACTTTCTTCCAATATAATAATATAATAATAATATAATAATATAATATAAATAATAATATAAAATATAATAATAATATAATAATATAATATAAATAATAATATAAAATATTATAATAATATAATAATATAAAATATAATAATAATATAATAATAAAAATATAATATAATAATATAAAAATAATAATATAATATAATATATTCTCTTTCTTTATTAAATGTAACCTCCAAAGAAGTGTCGATTCGTCCGTGAATGCGCCGTCTACTAATCAGTGTCTGTACACATACTCGGTGAGTTGCATTATTCTCATGCGATTGAATTCGGTGCAACGCATTTTTCCAATCAGAAAATCCAGTTTGAAAGTGTGAACGGTTTTGAGCTTCACCAAAATGGATACATGGAAAACAGTATACTTTTCCAGTAGACGGAGAATACATGAGCCACTCCCGTTTGCTTTTACACCACTTATGTGTTTCCGAAAAAACATAGACTGAGAAAAAAATCGTTTACTGTCGTCGTACTGTCGCTTGAAGCAGAAAAATCACACTCAAAGTGTTGACATTCGTTAGGGTCTCTAGTACACCAAAAATCTTGCATTTCGTTTGGTAATATTTTTGCCATAAGCAATGTCATTCTGGTATTCTACCCCTAGATGAACTACGTTTTGATGTATGACCTCTGTCTCGGCCTCACTTTCCTCTGCACCGACTAACGTAGCTGTTTCTTGATCCTGGCCAATCTGTTCAAAAGGCTCGCAAGGAACCTCTACTGGGTCTACTACCATCGTGTGGCTGGCAGAAGACGTACTTGGAGAGTCATGAGGTTGATGTTCCTTTGATTCGCAACTAAATCCGAGTTTGAAAAGATTTTGTGTCTTCTTCAATTGTTCATTAAGCTTATTTTGTTGCTCTTGCCGCTTTTCACGTTTTTCTGAACCACTTTGGTGTTTTTTCTTTACGGGTACCTCCGACATTTTTGTTCCTGAAAAAAAATAATCTTTCGGTTTAAAACAGAAATGAAATTTTCACCTTAGCAGCTCAAACATATTGAATTTCCTGCTTAATAATAAACACCCAAACTAATAATATTTGATAACGTTGAAATTAAATAAAATATGTAAGTAATTGAATAATAAACGGCACTTCACATTGTCAAGTCCTGTATTAGGTAATAAAATATGTTAAAAAAATAATAAAACTTACGTATAGTAATTTTAACTTCAGTTTACACTACACGGATTTTCACTCGTCGTTTCACCGACTTTCTCGAAGCCGAAGCACTTCTGCAGTCTTTATAAATAAATATCCAATACTTTAGCTCTAAATTCGTAAGTTTTTGAAACACAAAATGTAAAACTCTCTTTTCATTCACAGCCGTAAAACTCGCAAACAATTTGCACGAAGTGAAATTCAACGATTACATCAAAAATGTTTCAAAAATGTTGTCCATGACACAGTACAACGTATGATTTAGCGATCGGGGAATTCCCCAGTCATGCGACGAAAGAACCAGTACTGCCAACCTTATTTTTACATACTCTTTGGTAGCTTGGCCATAGATATACATACCTATGGTAGTACCAGAACAGTAAGTGTGCATTCACAACGTAGAATTTTGCGCGTTTTCAAGCGTGTTGTAGAAAAAGCTGCTCTTGCTGTATAGTCATCTGATTAGTCGGTGTTAAAATTACCGCGATAAAATTGCTTGCGATTATATTACTGCGTTATATATGAATAACTACCATAATATTAATATCTAATTTGGAATGCGTTCAGAAATGTACTAAAATAGCGTCGATGTAATGTACAGAGCAAGACAATCGTCATTGAAATTTCGAATTAAATTTTTACTGTTTAAGAAACATTGTCAATTTTTTTCTCTGTAGCACAGAGCCCCTGAACGGCGGGGCCCCTAGGCAGTTGCCTACAGTGCCTAATGGATAAAATGGCCCTGGTCATTCGGCGCTAATACATTGAGGATTGAACACCCTAATGGAGTACTACTATTATACCAAGTCGCGTTTCAAAAAGAATTTCCTTAGTCGTGTCCTCCCCTTGTTGCATTAAAAATTTTACTGTATTAAAACATATTTTATATATTATTACTATCTCGCCTCTTGATTTAAAAAGGACAGAACTTCTAAATACTAATTTCTAAAATTAAAGCAGAATTATCTTTTGCACTCTCGTAACCACCTCCCCCTAGTGGATTTCCGCAAAACCAATTTTTAGTGGATCTCACTCAATAAAATAACATGCGTACTAAATTTCATTACGATAAGTAGTAGTTCGATAACGAAAATTTTTTATTAATATGTCACAGCAACTCCCTGCTTCTCCCCATAGAAGTCTATTTCCGTAAAATCCGTTCTTAGCGGACCTATATTCAACAAAAGAAACATGCCTACAAAATTTTAAGTCTGTTGGTCTAACAATTTAAAAACGGGAATATTTATCTGTAACGCCCATTAAGCCCCCGCAACGCTCCTTATGAGTCAATTTTTGAAAATCCTCTTTGTATCAGACCTCTAATATTTGTGAAAGAAACGTCTCAACCAAATTTCAATTTTTGTAGGTCTTATAGTTCAAAAACGCGAAATTTATCTATAACGCCCTCACAAAACAGCATTGGGGGGCAATTTTCGCAAAATCCTTTTTATAGTGGACCTCTCTCAATGCAATGAATGTGTCTACCAAAATTTCAAATTTGTAGGTCTAACCTATGTCAGCAACCTATGCCACGCATGCCACATGTGGCACGTGGTACAGTTCTCAGTGGCACTCTGCACTACGTTACAAATTTGTCAATATTTGAGTGGATGGAAGTTGAATAAATTGTAATGAACATTATTTAACAAACATCTTTAGCAAGGCCGGATCTACGTATGGGCTAAATGGGCTTCAGCCCAGGACCCCCGGGTTCTAGGAGGCCCCCGTTCCCCGTTGAAGATAAACCGAAATGGTACTTACAATCAGAATAGCAACACAATAATAAACCAGTAAAAAAGTAGTCACAAATCAAAAATAAAATACCCGAAATACCATATCAAATTTATTTTCGAGAGCAAAAGCAATTTTCTTTTGTTCTTCCGCCCTACCACTGAATACGCGGAAAGTAATAACTATTAATTTCGAAAATCGTCTATATATTTATGTAAATAACTTAATAAAAACAAATTAAAATAGTATACTGGTGATTTGCTTTTAGAAACTACATCATAATTAGATGTAAAATGTTTAAACCTCAAGGGAATTTCTTGTTTTTCTCATGATCAGAGACAGCCTATGAGGACTAGAAACAATGGTTTTCATCTAATTGCTAGTGGCCAAGGTACCGGACTCATGACAGGCATGTCATGAGTTCGAGACCAGTGCCGCTGAAGACCCTCCGTGTAGGGGAGCGATGCATGTTAAATCTGTCGAGAGCTCAAACGTTCTCCATTATGTGTGGTGTGATAGTTAGGAGAGGGGATGCCAGCTCAGGTATTGTCCTCGTCACATGACCATGGTTCAAAATTACGAAGTCCATCACCAAAATCTCTCGTGTTGCTGAACAGTGCGACGTTAATATTCACTCACTATTCACTAATTGCTAAGAAATTAATTTGCCTCATCAAGAACCAATATTTACATAGATTTACTGGATAAAAAACCCTGTTGCCAAACAGCCTAGTCTAAATTGTTTGAGATAATTCCTTTTCAAATAGGGTTTTAGCTTAAAATATTGATTTACAAAAAATCCTGATGTGGTCGGATAAAAAGTAGG
>BMAO01033242.1:0-70946 GCA_019973975.1 Trichonephila clavata | reverse complement strand
ATAATTCCTACGTGGCTGGGTAGCCAGCAAAATAATATATCAAAACTCTTGCTGTACAGTCGACTCGCGATGTCGAGTACATTACACACCACTGGATGACACCGATCGTTGTAATGTTCAAGCGCTTCTAATACACTCATGCTATCAGTATAGATGCAGTATTTGCGAGGCGTACTGGAGTCGATTAATTGAAGTGCGCGGTATATGGCGACAACTTCGGCAGTGAAAACACTGGAAGAAGTGTCGAGCCGATAACCGAGCATGTTATCTTCAATCATGACGCCACAGCCTGCGTAACCTGCACGTTTCGAGCCATCTGTATAGATAGCCGAATAACCACTATACAGATTGCGATGGTAAGTAAAGATGCGCTGAAAAACAACAGGTGCTACGGAGGATTTACTGTAAGAGCGAAGGAATGATAAAACGGAAACGAGGCGTATTCCAAGGTTGGAATTGCAAAACGTTTCTTTGCTGGATATCCACGTTAGGTAGGGTGAGTTCGGACACAAGAAGCTGCATCCTATCCATAAATGGCCGGATATTATCTTGCGAGATATGCATCTATTATAAGAATTAAATCAAAAGTTTATATGTAAAGATGTAAGCAGTTGAGGAAAAGATGGTAGTTAAAAAAAAACGAACTTAGTAATAGAATTGAGAGATTGTGAAACACTTGGATATGCTGCGCCAAACAATGGTTTAAAACAGAGTAAAAATGTAGTTGTTTATGCCACCTGATCGACAGTAACATCAGATCAAGGTCCACGAAATTCATCGCGGCTGAGGGCTAGAATATTACGCCTGCCGTTAGCCTAAGCTTTGAGCCCCCCAAGAAGGTGACAGTGCGATAGATGGTGACACCATTCGGACCCACTGATTTAACGAGCACGTTCTCCGTATGTACTCGGCGGGCATTTGGTGGCATCGGACATCGAACCCAGGCCTTCCGGTCTGGAGTCCAATGCTCTAGCCACTAGGCTACCCACGGCCCCACAGAGTAAAAGTAATAAAATCAGATGCTTAATGGGAGATAAAATAACCGTGCACAGTAATTAAAAGTCAGGTAGACTAATTAAAGTTATAAAACGCGCTGTTCTAAGCTTCGGAATTTATCAAGAGATGTCGAGACTTCTTTTCATAGCGCCCTATGTCACTCATTGCTACAGTTGAGAAGAGAAATCCACGGGGTTCGTCATTCAGTCTGTGCTATAGAAATAAACACTCTTCTGCATACACAGCAGTCTTCATCAACTCAAGCCAGCCTCTTGTCACCTTCCATAGTGCTTAACCAATCAACTGAATCTTAACTATCTATTTCTACACCTGATACTAATGCTTCCATATCCAGTATAAATTCCTCTAGTTCGTCATTCTTATTAATCCCCCCCCCAAACACACTTTTCCTTCTAAATTTCTTTAAAATTTATCAAACGAAACTCAAGTCACCTATTCCTATATTTGATTCCATCTCGCCTCCAGTGGCGAAACGGAAAGTGTGAGGGGTCTCCTGCAAAGTCAGGTTTTGGGTCCCAAGCCAGATGTTACAAATGGTACGTCATCAGTCCGGGCCCTAAAATCCGGGGACCTCCCTATGCGGGTGTGTACGTTACGCACCTGATCGCCTCCGATTATAATAGTCAGGCTTCCTGTTTTGCATCTCAGACTTTGAAATGCAATTCAAAAAGGTGCACTTTAAATAAAATCATCCGTATTGCAATAGGAAATGCATTGAGAATGGTAATCAAAATTGCACTTACAAATTCAGGAACATATGCTTAAAGTTCTATGAATTTGTTGTAAATATTTGTAATCCTTCAAAACCTCGGAAGTTATATTTTTCCTTCTTTCATTTATAATGTGTGTTTGTGAGCTGCGTGTGATACTTTGTGGTGCACGAGAATTTTATAACTGTTTTCCATTAAAAAAAAATCAGGAAAAAAAAAACCTGTACAAAGACACTTTAGATGATTATTTACGATGTAAACGAATTCTCTTTGTATATCAAAAAAAAAAAAAAAAAAACTTGGTCATGAGTAGAATACTTCCACACCTAAACTACCAAAAGTAAAAACCATAAACGAATTTTTTTTTCTCGCAAAAATTCGCTTTCACATGATACAAGTTATACCATAATTTTTTCACTTCATTATAGCATTTTTTTTTTTAAATAAAGCTCTGTGATTTCATTAATACAATATTAATGGATTTCATCTTTTTTAGATTAACATCCACGTATAATAATAAATTTTAGAATTTTAAATCGAGAAATTTAATAATCGCCATATTATATTGACTCCTTCAGATGATAAAGGAGTTTGAGAGAGAGAAATCGAGATATTACATTATATTTCACAAAAATATTAAGAAAACATCTTTGTGTGTTTTGAATACCTTCCAAAATAGAACATGAATGCCTCTAGAAGCTAAAACGCACGCTTTTGAGGACAGCTGTCACTAAAGTTGCAAGTGAGTGAGTGTGGAGTTTTATGGCGCAAGAGCCAATTCTAGCTATACTGCGCCACACATTTGTTAAAATATTAAAACAGTAAAAATATATAAACAAATATATATATATATATTCATATATACTACATATATTTATATATATACAAGCCTGCATATGTATAACAGTTCTGATTAAAACATTTTAAAGTTAATTTAAAACAATTCAAATTAAATACAAAAAGCCAATCAAGTCAGAAAAAGTTAAGAGATGAATTAAAAAAGGTGATGCGATGATGATAAAAAAAAAACTGAACAATCTACTAAAATGTGACGCACGGAGTACGAAACCTTGCTTGAAGGACACTCAGGAGTATCATCTACCAACAAGAAAATCCTGTACATAAAAAGAGCATGACCAATGCGTCAATTTGACATCAGTCCTTAGCATCGGCATCGCAGGCCATACTCCTTTGACCAGCTTCAGAGTGCAGTTTGTTATTCAACTGTAGACTCCATGATTCCTTCCAGGCTGTTGAAATATGATGTAAGATGAAGCGCTTCATCTTACATCAGAAGGATCCTCTAAAGCAGAAGGATCCTCTAAAGTTCTAAATCATTTGCAAGAAATTATAAAAATAGATCCTGTTCATATAAGTGCTCAGGAGTCTGAGCGCTAAATTAAGAGAAATTGATGATTCGATTTTAGAATTAGTTATTGAATCAAAATCCATTCAAGATGAATACAACAAGGCTATTTTAAAAAGTTTATCGTCTAAAAAGTGAGAGTAAAAATGTGGAGGCGCGCGATCACACATACGGCCGTTGGTTAGTATAATTTTCGCATCGAGAGCAACTGTATTCATATCGATTGCTGTGTTTTTATTAATTTCATTCAATTGTAGTTTCTAATAATAAGAATTCAAATAAAACACTGTGATAAGTGCACACACAGTAATGCAACAGAACTGTGGATTGTAGTACAGTAAAAAAAAAAAAGATCCATTGTAAGAACATAAATAACGTTTTGACTCTTTAATGTTTTTTTTAAATCATCATCAGATCTATAAGGAAAAGAGATAATTTTTGCATCCACAACAAAATGTTATATACATATCTGGATGAAAGATGAATTCTCAAATACTGGTAGAAAGTTGTTTTTAACAGTTTTTTTCAGCATGGTGCTAAACGCTTACATAATATATTCGGAAAATTGTCTGGGTAAAAAATTAACTAGTCTACTACTTTGAGCATTATTGATGATACTGAGGAGGAAAGGTTAACAAGCAAAAATACCACAGGAAGACTACCAATAAGTAAAAAGTTTTCTTTAGAAAAATTGCCTGGAGAAAACTTGCGACAGTGTAAGGTATGCAGTAAAAAAATAAAATAGAATTAAACGATCCAACTTAATTTGCGCTATACGTAAAAAAGGAATTCATGGAATTTCTGCAGCAAAATATTTTTTTAATATGTGAAAAAAAATATTTTTGTAGGTCAAAATTACTTGTTACATAATAAGAGTAATTATAGTTAATAATAACCATTAAATCACCATTCAGATAATGCTCCTGAAAACTTGGTAATTCAACTGAAATCTTGATAAAATTGTTCTATGCTGACTACTGTGTAACTAGTTTTGAAACCCGAAGAACAATCGCAAACAAATATTATCTTCAACTCGTTTTAATTTAAGAGACTGACAGTCAAATAGTAGACCTTATAAAAATTACAGAGTTGGAAAATCAGAGCCTGATAAATTTGACATTAGCTTGGATATATTTAGTTTGGAATTTCAAAGATCATTCCTTATCATGCACTATTTAGGCTCAGAAAGTGGAAAGCAGGGCTATAACTAAAACGTCATTGTTATCTGAAGATAATCAAATTTTTGATCCGATTGAATTGATAGCCCCTATAACTTTAAACCCAAAATTGATTTTACAAGAAATCTGAAAAATTAAACTAAAAAGTGACATAAAAATCTAAGAGAAAAATTAGAGAATTAAGGCTCTTAGATAAAATTGAAATGGTCATATCAGTTACTTATACTTTCAAGTATTAAAATATCTCGATGTTTAGGTTTAAAACCTAATGAAATTATACGGATTACGTTGTTCTGTAACAAAAGAGCATATGCTGCTGGTTTGTTACTGAGCACAGTAAATGCTGAGAATGCTTTTATTAAGTTGATACAAGCGAAAGCGCCAATTGCTCCTTTAAAAGACAAGTATTCTCCATTGCAACTATGTCGTTAAATTATCGCCATGCTAGCTGTATCAATTATCAACGGTTTAAATTTGTCAGATGTGCGTGTATTATTTGACAAATTCAATAACTGTTCTGCGAACTCCAAGCCTTGCGAAAACTTGTTCTGAATCGAGTGAAAATAAAAACTTTGATGTTAACTGATATCACGTGACCACTGAATAAGAATTTTGCTCCACTACTTTCTCAGGTTTGCATCGTTCAAAAACTCATCCATTTAAAAGGATGGGAGGATCGCCTTGGATTTATGCAAATGACGATGAGTGGCTCAAATCTAAACAAATATTTGATAAAGAAGCGATAAACCTACAGATAACGAAAACTGTTTTAGTCATTAGTGCTAGAAAAGCTGAAGATTTTGACTGGTATATTGTAGATATTTTTCATCTCATGTAAAGGTTATTCGCGTGATTTCTTTCATATTTCAATCCTTACAAAATGCAAAAAGAATTGATACATAATAATACTTTGAAAATAACATCTTCTGAATTTAAGTGAATGAATGTAGAGTTTATTGGCGCTACAGAAGATTTTGGCTTAACTGCACCATATTTTTGGTAAAACATTAAAAGTAATAAAATATAATTAAAGAAACTGAGGGAGAAAAAAGTTTCAATTGCAAAAAGATTCATTTCAGATTAAACATAAAAACTATTATATACATTAGGGGGACCGGAAAATTACGGCGTTTTTTTTACAGTACATTCGAATAAATAAATTTCTTACAAGTTTTTCTTTTTAGTCAATGATGTAATCACCCTTGTTGGCAACAACCTTTTGCCATCTAGTGTGCAAATTTTCAATGCCGGATCGATAAAAATCAATTGATTTTTCAGTAAAATATCTGGAAATGAAATTTTTCATATCCAAACTTTGAAATTTTTTTGTTTGGTAAGAAGTGTTGCATTGAACGGAATAAATAGAAATCCGTTGGCGCAATGTCAGGCGAGTATGGTGGGTGAGGCAATATCTCCCAGCCCAATCCATTAATTTTTTCCAGCGTTTTTCTTGCGCAGTGCTGTCTTGCATTATCGTGTTGCAAAACAACGCCTTTTCTATTGATAATCGCTGGATACTTTTCAATTAATGATTGATTTAGTCGATCTAATTGTTCACAATAAAGGTCTGCATTAACAGTTTCTCCAGGTTTAAGCACTTCAAAATGGTCGATTCCACGAATACCCTACCGAACACACAAAAGCGCCTTTTTTGGATGTAAACCTGTCTTAGCAGTCCTTCGTGGCGGTTCATTCGGAGAGAGCCACTGTTTTTTGCGTTTTGGATTATCGTACAGGACCCATTTTTCATCTGCAGTGATCAAGTGATCAAAAAGAGGTTCTATATTGTACCGTTGAAGCAATAAGTTGCATGTCGTAGATCGGTTAGCTCTAGTTTCAGACAGATTATGCGGAACCTAAACACCTGCTCTGTTTGTTTTACCAATCTGTTGCAAATGTTCTTTGATGGTCGACTAAGGTTGGTTAAGAGCATATGACAGTTCCTCGGTTGTCTGACACGGATTTGCTTCCACTTGCGCTCTTAATAACGTCATTGTCTAAAGTTGTTGGTCTTCCTGATCGACGTGAGTCGGAAAGATAGAAATTACCGGATCTGAACTTAGCAAACCATTTTTGGCATTTACGAACATCTAAGGCACTTGGGTAAACATCGCAAATGTTTTTGGTAGCAACTGTTGCATTACTACCCTTGTGAAACTCCAAAAGCATGCAATGGCGGATACGAATCTCTTCTGGTATTTGGCTAGCCATTTCACTCAAAATGGGGAAAGAAAATTTAAGGTTTAGGTTTTCACAACTAAACAAGTCACTTTAACTTTGAAATGTCTCTGGCACGACTTTCAACTACGCAATGAACTCATAAACGGTAAAGCAGCATTGACATGCGCAAAAACGACATTACTTTTCGGTCCCCTAATATATATATATAAATCAAAGAAAATAGGTTAGGGCGACGATCCGAATTTGAATATGCAAAAAAGGTTGAGATTAAACTTCAAAGGGAAAATTTTCATGGAGAAACGGATGAGGAATTGTGCGATCTGTAAAACTATTCAAGACAAATTTGAAACTCTGCGCACTAGAACAAATCTTAGTCTTCGAGAAAACACAGATAATTTTAAATATTGCATTATTTTGCCTAACGACAATTCTGTTGTGCATTCGATGACAATGCATAACTCGCAGAAATTAAGCACGCAGGGTTACATATTGCTACGACCGACTGAAGAGAAAATTTTGGATTTTAAAGACATAAAAAAAGGTCAGACAAGCAATTCAAGAATGCGCTCGGTGCAAAAGATTTTCGGTTTAGAAAAATGTAGTTTCATCATCTTTACCTAATGATAGGGTATGCAACAATAAAATATTTTAAATTGCAGGAGTTAATGTTGTACAGGTCCACTTAAGTTGAAAGATAAAAAGGCCGAATAATAAATGTTCATTTGCGTCATACTCCACGCAATGCATTTAGAACTTATATGTCTCTTTTAACAGCAGCAATTTTGCAATCTGTGATAAAATTCATTTCGAGAAGAGGACGACCAACCATTATTTATTCAAACAATGGAACAAATTTTGTCGAGACTAAAATAATATTAAGAACTAATTGACTGGGATGTTGCAGCATCAAATGCACATATTCAAAAAATAAAGTGGAAGTTTAGTCCTCTCAGCACCATGAACGGATGATCTAGATGAAAGTTTCTTTATGTTACGGCGAATTTAATACAGTATTGTGTGACTACGAATATTTATAAATTCTAGGCTTTTATGTATCTAAGGATATCGATGATTTTTCACCGCTAAAACACCAGCTACGTTCTTACAAGAAATTCATACTTCAGATGTATCTGAAGTAGGTAGTGTAATATATCAAGAAATTAATAAAATAATTCGATACGTTAAAACCATTAGAAAACATCTTATTAAAAGTTTTCGAATACAATGCATGTCAAATGAGAGAGCAAACTCAATGTCACCGAAAATCCAGACTTAACGACGAAAAGTGTAATTCCATTAGAACATAACTCAAAAAAAGAGCTCTATGGTCGCTTGCTACAATAATCAAGCTTATCGTAAGGAACAGTTGTTGTCATATGGCAAAATCAGAAATCAACCCACCTACATTAGGTCATTCGCCAGAAAACAATACTGCACTGTTTCCTACACTCCTCATTAACTCCTTCCTACACTCCTCTTTCCAGCCTCGCTACTCCAACTGAACTTTTTCAGACGCCGCACCAGAACATTCTGAAAACAGTATTACTAGCATTCTGATCCCACGTATGCAACCCAGCCAGAATTCTACTACGTTTTTATGCATTTATTTAAATTTCTTCTCATAAGTTTGGTAATTTTCTTGTTTTATTAAATTCTCATGCATTTTAAAATTCTCATACCATTAAATCAAACATGGGCAAGTTAATCAAAGTCAAGCTATACCACCAAAGATAGGAGATAAAAGCCCTGACGGGCTAGGTGCTCCAAAACAAAAATCCAGCCACAAAAACAGTAGGCTCAACGGACGGACGCAAGGTCTTTGTCCGCACCTACCCGCAACACCTTCAAAGGTGTATCCGCATTATAAATTTAAATTGTAAAATTTAACTGTACAAAAAACTGTAAATATAAACAATAAGTATTATCTCCATCTCTGGCTCTTCCGAACTCAAAACAACGGCATCATTTGGAGGTACCTAAGAAATCTTCATCATCGATTTAGAGAAGCAAGAGATAAGTACTATTTTATATTTTCATTCAACGTTTGGTTTTGGTTTCTCTTACTGATTCATTTCGTTTTATCAAAAATAATGGACGCCGAAACGGCTAAAGCGCTTTGTGGCAGAGCGAAGGCTGCACTTACAAGAACTAAAAATTTCATTAAAAAAGATGATCAAACTTTTAACAAAAATGATATATCCAACAAGTTGGAAAAACTAGAATTTTCGGAATTTGATCAAGCGGATGCTGCATTACCATTCGAATCCTCTGAAATGGAAGAATTCGAAGCAAAATATTACGAAACCAAAGCCAAGCTACAGAATATCTTAGAAAATTTATCTGTGAGAACAAATGTATATAATGATAATTCTGATGTTTTTGAAAATGTATCAAATATAAAATCTAGCAACTTCAAGTTGCCGAAAATTAATATTGAGCGTTTTTCTGGTGATTATAAAAATTGGCCTTCATCACTAGTGCATGATAATATGTGTTTATCAAATATATAAAAATTACAATATCTTAGAGGTTTATTGCTGTCAGAACCAGCAAACATAATTAAGCATATTCCTATAACTGAAACTGCTTATAACGAGGCTTGGGAAAAATTATTAGACAGTTATGATAAAAAGAAGCAAATAATTTTTTCACTAATTAAAACATTCATGGAACAAACTTCCTTTAATGATATTAACACTAACAATTTATGCAACATAGCAGATACTTCCGATGAAGTAATTAGAGGTCTTAAATCTATTGACACTACAGCGGAATCTAGAGATGTATGGTTGATTTACATTTTGTTACAAACGTTTGATTCTAAAACGCGCCAAGAATGGGCACAATTCTCAAACAGTATTGATTTTCCTACATTTGAATCCTTTATAGAATTTTTAAATAACAGATGCACATATTTAGAGCTATATAATGAAAGTGTTACTCATGAAAAACAACCTTTTATTAATAAATCGAAATTAAACAATTTTAAATGTTCTTGTTGTAAAATGAATCGTCTTGTATTCAAATGTCTTAAATTTAAAGAAATGTCTGTAAAAGAACGTCAACAATTTGTTAAAAAACAAAAATTATGTATGAACTGTTTATCTGATAAGCATACTGAGTCACATTGTAATTCAACTTTTAAATGCCACTTTTGTAAGAAAAAGCATCCCCCCATTCACTATTACACGATAATAATTTTAAAAATTACGCAATGTCAAGTAATAAATCTCATCATGCCGAAGGTCTAAACCAGACCGGAAATGATACTAATCCAAACAAAGAAGTTACAGCTTCTGTGAATTCAATACAAACGTATTTTTCTTTATTACCCACCATAAGGGTTAATATTAAAAATATTTTGGGTGAGAACTGTCCTTCCAGTTATGACGGATAGCGGAAGTGAATCAACATTTATTTATGAAAAATGCTTGAAATTGCTAGGCCTCAAAAGAAAAAACGCTCAATTTCAAATAAGGGGATTGCAAGATTCCAACATTGCGATGACTAAAGGGTGTGTCGAAATAGATTTAGTTTCATTGCATGGCCCCAGTCAAACTACCAGTTAAAGTGTTATGTTTTGGAAAAACTGCTCTGTTACCGACGGAAAGACTAAATGAAACACATTTCTCTCACTTAAAAAAGGCATGTTTAGCAGATCCGAATTTTTTTTTTTATCCCAAACGATATAGCGATGATTCTTGGACCGAATTACTTTTTTTCTACTTTGCTTCCTGGGCAAATTACTTGTGCTCAAAGCCTCTTAATTGCTCAAAATTCCATTTTTGGTTTTCTGGTTTCAGGCAAATTAAAAAAAGTCAGGTTTCTTTAAATTCAAAGTTAAATCTTCATATTAATGGTACAAGTATTGACAATCAATTAAAACAATTTTGGGAATTAGAAGAAATTCTTTAAAAGATAGAATATTAACTTCTGAAGAGCAGTTTGTGGAAACACATTTTCAAAATATTTATACATTTAACTCAGATGGACGTTTTTTTGTAAAGCTCCCATTTTATAAATCAAATTTAGAATTAGGAGACTCAAAACCTGCGGTAATATCTCGCTTTATTAGCGATGGAGCGGAAATTTAAAAATAACCTAGAGTTTGGAAAACAATACAAAGAATTCATGAACGAATACGAATCGCTAGGTTATATGAGTTTAGTAAAGTCTAATTCTCATACTTCCAACAAATATCAGAATTTTTTACCACATCACGCCGTTATCAAGCCATCCAGCTTCTACAACCAAGTTGAGAGCAGTTTTTGATGGATATTGCAAAACTACAAATGGTACTTCATTAAATTCTATTTTAGGAGTAGGTCCAAAACTACAAAAGGATATTTTTAAAATTTTGCTTAGTTTTAGAATTCCTAAAATTGCATTTACAGCGGACATCGAAAAAATGTACCGTCAAATTTTATTAGCTGATGAAGATCAGAAATACCAACAAATCCTTTGGAGAAACAACTCTAATGAAGACATCCACACATATAAGCTAAAAACTGTCACCTATGGTTTAGCCTCAGCTTCCTTTTTGGCAACTAGGTGCATTAAGCAAATCGCCCTCGATATTAAAGATAATCTTAACCTCTCCCAAATTTCACAGGAAGATATTTATATGGATGATTTACAATCAGGGTCAGATACACCAAATAACGAGTAATGTTGTGAGGACATCGTTCATGTTTTGAGTACTCGTGGATTTAATTTAAGGAAATGAAATTCTAATTCCACTGAATTTCTCGCTCAATTTTCATAACATAGCCCTCATGATACACGAGTTGAATTTTCTAAAGATTCTAATGAAAGTTCCAAAGTGTTAGGCTTGTATTAGAATTCATCCAACAACACCTTTGAGTTCCAATCCTCACTTGAACTTACACCACCACTCACAAAGAGACGCATCTTATCTGAAACTTCAAAATTTTTCGATCTTTTAGGACTTCTTTCACCTTGCACAGTATTCATGAAGATCTTTTATCAAAAACTTTGGCTTACAAAAACAGATTGGAATTCTCCCATTCCACATCAATTGACAGATGATTGGCTTAAATTTCAAAATGCATTTAATGAAATCAACTATTTCACTGTTCCCAGATGGGTCATTCTTACAGCAGACAACACAGTAGAATTGCATGATTTTGCAGATGCTTCATCATTGGCTTATGCTGCTGCAATCTACTGTCGACAAGAACACAACGGCAAAATCAAGGTTCAACTACTTGTCTCAAAAACTAAAGTAGCCCCTGTCAAACAAGTTTCTATTCCTCGACTGGAGTTGTGCGGAGCACATTTACTATCCAAGCTATTTAAATCGGTTTTATGCACATTAAAACATTATACCTTTGATGTATTCGCTTGGACGGACTCTAAAATAGTTTTCTCCTGGCTGTCTAGTCACCCTCGCAAATGGAAAACTTTCGTAGCAAACAGAACATCTGAAATTATGGAAGTTCTACCTACAAAGCACTGGAGACATGTGCCTTCTAAGGAAAATCCCGCAGATATTGCATCTCGTGGTATTGATCCTAAATGCTTACCAGATTGCATGTTATGGTGGCAAGGACCACCCTGGCTAAAGCTAGAAACTTTTAGTTGGTCCAAGACCGAATCCAGTTTCGATGAGGTTTCAGATGGGGTAAAAGCTGAACAAAAATCAGATTCCATCTTCAATCTCTTTACTCACACATAAATGCTATAATTCATGATTTATTTGAACACTACTCTTCACTCACTAAAATAATTCGCATTTTAGAGCTAATTGCCAAAGATTTATTAAAAATTGCAAAAGATTACATCATCTTAAGGATCATCGATTGGTTTATCCCATAATAATACAACTCCACTTACCTTTTCGGAAACCAAAATCGATGAAGAAACCATCATTCGTTGGGTTTAAGGCATCCACATTCAGGAAGAAATACAAAACATTAAGAAACAGACTTCTCTGCCACCCAAAAGTCCATTACGTTCCCTCCATCCTTTCATAGATGAAAATGGTTTAGTACGGGTGGGAGGAAGATTGCAAAATTCACAGTTCCGATTCCATTCCAAGAATCCTATCATACTTCCTTCTCAGCACACTATTAGTGAACTCCTTATCAAGAAACAACACATTGCTCATTTACATGCCGGGCCTACTTTGTTATCTCACGTTCTTAGACAATCGCATTGGATCGTAGGAGGTAGAAAGTTAATTAACAAATGCATTAGAAAATAATTGAAGTGTAACAAATTCAAAATATGCACCACTACACCACAACTGATGGGCAATCTACCAAAACATCGTGTTACGCTAGAGAGACCTTTCTTCAGTTGCGGTATCGATTATGCTGGTCCTGTACTGATTAAATGCAACAAAGGTCGAGGGACTAAATCTACAAAGGGTTACATTGCTTTATTTGTCTGCTTAGCAACTAAAGCTGTTCATATTGAAGCAGTTGGAGACTTAACAACTGATTCTTTCATAGCTGCACTTCGTCGTTTTAGTGCTCGTCGTGGTGCTCCTCGCCACATTTATAGTGACAATGGCACCAATTTTGTTGGAGCTTGTCGAAAACTGGACGATATACGAAATTTATGGCTTTCCTTACCAACTAATGAATACATATCCTACTACTTATCCAAATCTTCCATAGATTGGCACTTTATTCCACCATCATCAACACATTTTAATGGTATTTGGGAATCAGGAATTCGGTCCGTCAAATTTCATCTGAAGAGAGTGTTGGGAGAAACCATATTAACTTTTGAAGAGTTAACCACATTGCTCACACAAATCGAAGGATTATTAAATTCCAGGCCTCTCTCATACGTTAATCTCTCTGACATAGAATGTATATCTACACTCACACCTTCACATTTCCTTACAGATGATGCCCTTATCTCAGTTCCTGAGGAACTTCTTTCAGCCTCCAACCACAGAAATCGCTGGGAGTTGCTGCAGAATATCAAACTTGGCTTTTGGAAGAAGTGGAGCTCCGATTTTCTCTCTTCCTTACAACCTCGCAAGAAATGGCAGGTCGCACAACCAAATTTGAAGGAAGATGACATCGTGTTGATCAAAGGAGGGTCCCCCTGGTACATGGCCAATGGCTCGAGTTCTTCAAGTGCATCCAGGCAACGACGCACTGGTTCGAGTTGCAATTGTGAAAACTCCTCCATTTACAAACGACCTGTGCATAAACTCTGCAAACTTTCCATACATCCGAACTAGTTCTGATATAGGGTGGGAGTATGTTTCCTACACTCATTAACTGTGACCGAGCGCGGTACTTTCCCGCCTTGCTAATACAACTAAACTTTTTCAGACACCACACCAGAACATTCTGAAAACAGTAGGCTCAACGAACGGACGCAAGGTCTTTGTCCGCACCTACCCGCAGCACCTTCAAAGGTGTATCCGCATTAATTTAAATTGTAAAATTTAACTGTACAAAACACTGTAAATATAAACAATAAGTATTATTTCCATCTCTGGCTCTTCCGAACTCAAAACAACGGCATCATGCACTATTACTAAAAAGTTAAAATATGACAAGACAAAAAAAAATTGACACAATAAAAACGTAAAATTCTAGAGCGAAAGCTATGTTACGATCCTAATCAACAGGCATCCAAAACAACAGGGTAACATTCCAGCAATGTTCCAATTTACGATCAGAAGGTCCGGGCATGGAATTTTAGCGTTCATATTTGGTTTCCTAATATCTTGTTTTATTTTTGCTACGAAGAGGCTGAAGAGCTATTGCCTTTACCGGCCGCTCCAGAATCCAATAAGAGCGACGGCCTTTGTAAAAGACTCAATTCTAGATTTCAAATTACATAGAAAAAGACCGCATGCACAACGTGTTCAAAATTAAGAGAATTTGTATATTTTGTCGAGTTTCATGAAAATATTTGAACGAAATGTAAAAGTACTGTTTCGAAACAAAGATGCATATCTTATGTATCGAATACGTAAGTGTAGACAGAGTTAGTCGAGTAACAGGACTTGTAAACGCGAGTGCCAAAATCCGCATTTCGTTCGCCAGTTCACCTCAACAATTTCGTGCCCCCCCCCCAACAATCGGTTAAATTAATATTCAAACAGAAATAGATAAAATGAGATGGCGAATTGTGGGTAGGCTAGAAGCTGGCCAGTCTAAATGTCAGATTTGAAAGAATTCAAATTAACGCCTAGCGTCATCTTCAACTAATGGAAACAGTTTCAGAATACCGGATCCGACGAAAAAAAGCCTCAGCAAGGTCATTCAAGAGCAAAAATGACCAGAGAACATCATTACTTGTCCATTATAGCGAGGAATAACAAGGATGCTATAAGTTCTGAGCTCTCTCGTATGTGGCCGCAAGAAACAGAGTTTCAAAAGTGACTTTCCAGAAGACTTCATAAGAGAGGGCTTTTTGTAAGAAGACGTGTTATTTGCTTCCCTCTGAAAGTCTGTTTAACATCGTGCAGAGACTATAGAGATTACAACATGGATCACCGTTCTCTTCCCGCTTAACTAGTGATTTTCTCCGCATTTTTTATATGGAAAGGACTAACACCCACTATCTGCACTCTAATGTCAGAGAAATCGAATCTTACGGCAGTGGAGGTTTGATGGTCTGGACAGGCATCACGTTGGATAGCTGCACACAATTCTACGTCTTTCAAAGAGACACTATGACTGCTGTGAGACATTGGGATGAGGTTTTGGAGCCCTATGTTTATCTTTCAGAGGTGCAGTTGACCCTGATTTCTTTTTAACGGATGACAACGCGAGGCCACATAGAGCTAGCTCATCTAGTTGACGAATTTCTGGAAATGGATGACATTTTCCAGATGGTTTGGCCAATCAGATCTCCAGGCCTCATCCCTATAGAGCGTGTCTGGAACACTCTGCGGAGGGCAATTGCAACTAGCAACCCCCCTTCTAGGCATGAAAATAGATTTGCTGAACGAGTGGGATTATTTGCCACAGGAGTTCATAATTCTTTTATTTCCATAGTAGAATTTGTTTTTTCGCTCGAAACAAATATAACTTAAGTTATTTAGGTCGAGAATTTTTTTTGTTAACATTATTTCCTGGAAGGGACATAGGGAGAGAAAAGTTTATTTTTATAAGAGAATAACAGAGAAGTATTAATTAAGATTTGTGAAGATGCTTATCTTAAGGTCACAGATGCCCCCCCTAATATTCAATTCAAACACACACACAAGGCCTGAACGAGCTAACGGTAATTGTCATCACTTTTGGTGTAGAGCTTGATTAAATCACCCCAGAGGCAATTTCAAATTTCCAGAAATTTGGTGTAAAGATTATGTTTTTTATAGTTTTTGGTAAGTTTAAGCAGGAGTGGAGGTGGGAGCTTGAGTTTTTCAACTAGGAGAGAGTTTAATTGTCTTCAATATATATATTTTTTTCCTGTTCAAAAATTTCAAAATTATTTTCAGGGTATAATGGAACAGTTTTGGTTTCTAAAATAGAAGACCTAGCTATTTTCTTGAAGGTAAAAGTATCCAAAGATTAATTCTGCTTTATTTTTTTCCATTTAATTGTTTTTAGTTTTGTCATTATTTAAGAATTTGATCATTGTCATTAGTTTAAGTTCTTTTATAATAATTTGCTTTAGTTTTATCGTCAGTATTATCAAGGGTGCAATGGTCAGGGCAGTCAAAATTCAAACATGGAGGTAAAGAATGAGAATCACTCACCAATTTGTTTTTCTATACAATGATACCTTCCAGCTTTGTCTAAAAATATCCTTAATTTGCTGGATTATTGGTATCCACAATAACATCCTCAAGCATTTTCAGATTATGGTAAGCTGAGATGATGCATTGCACTTATTTTTTTTTTAGTTTGGAGCAAATGTCAAGTTGTTTGGTAGGGATGTTTTGCTTTAGATATGTCTGAATACAAACAATTATAAACCATGGTTAGAAAATGTTACCAAAAGCAGTCTCTCAAGTCCAATAACACTTAAAAGTGCTGCAAGGGAGATGATAAGTGTATCTAGTGATAAATATTGAAAAATGAATACTCTCAAGAAATATATGATATTGTAGGATGGTCTCAGTTAACAAATCAACTGTCACAGTATACATTGTATACTGTACAGCAACATGTTGCTTATGTAAGCAACTTCCTAACATCATTTTAAGCCGCTGTTGGACTAGTTTACTTTCGAATAAGGAATGTGTCTAATTTTTTGATCACTCAGTGTATTTCATCCATCTATATCCAGATTATATGAGAAAGAAATTTACTTAGAAGAAAAAAACATCAATTTGGAAAACACTTTCTATAACCTACAAAATGTAAATTGTATTCAAATAAAATTTTTCAATAAATTTTGGAAGAAAAAAAAAAGATAAATGCTTATATTACCTGCAGGCTTTTTGCTATCTAATTTCGTGACTGAGGCCAAAATATGCCCTACATTTTGAGCAGAACTTGCAAGAGTCATCTTATATTTTCCAGTATTTTTAAAAATTGATGGACTTAACTTTTTGATAGGTTCTAGAACTGTTGAAGGTTTTACATCTTTTGAAGTTAATGGTACACTAATGGTTTCATTGTAACTTGACATAGCATCCTTCTTAAAATATATTTTATTCCTTCCCTTATACTTTTTTGAAAAGATTATTTTATGAGTTGTAAATTTAATATTTTTTAAATAATTTAACTTCTTATATTTTTTTAAAATTTTACTTTTGGAAACGATTGAAACCTTCTTTTGAGAAATTGAATTATTAAAATTTTTTAAAGTAAATTTATCAGTGCTTGTTGAATGCATTTCCTCAGAGCTCATCTGAGTATTCACACCCACAATTTCCTTTTCTGGAAAAACTTGAACACAGCTGCTTCTAGAAATTATTTGATCAGAACTTGTTACTTCCTGTTCTTGTTCAGGAGTCAAGAAATGAGAGCTTAAATGTATTTTTTTAGAAGGAAAAGGTTTAATGCTTTCCAAAAACACTGGCACTGAATTTCCTAGGCATTCATTCCCAGAAATAGCTGAATCAAAACTCTTCTCACGAGTACTTTTTTTAGTGATTAATTTTGGAGATGATACACAAGAACTATCAGCAACAGGATATTCAGACATTAAAGAATCACTTGGAGCTTTTAAAGCACTGTATTGAACCAGTAAATTTTCATTAGATTCTTTTACAGATGAACATTCTATTTTACTCTGTAAAACATCTTTCTTCATAACAAAATTTTCTTTTAAATCTGAAGTCTGAAATAAATAATACAAACAACAAATTGAATAAGTAGTTAAAATAATCAACATCTTTTCAAAAAATATATACATTCTAAAAATTGTTAAAGAACCACTTAAAATTTATTGATCTTCAAGCACAACAACAACAAAAAAGATTGTAAAATAGCAAAATAAAAGATGAGGTTAAACCAGAGGTTGGCAACCTTGTATCTGTGGTGTGCCAAACCTGTACCAATATGATTCAAGATGCCACCCAGTTGAAAATATTTGAAATAATTCGATTTCTGCAAAAAACGCATAAGGAAGAAAAGTCGAGAATACAGATGTAGAGTTTTATTACATATTAATTATGCATTATTTGAAGGTATTAAGTCACAAAAATAAAAAAATTATAAAACTTTGCCTTCGACAAATAGAAAATTAAAATTGTTCATGTATAACGTATTATGTGTCCTTTAAATATATTTATTAAAATAAGCCTGCTTTTTTTTATACAATGCCTTTGTGACATATCGCACATACAACATGATCTTTTTGTAATGCGAATTCATAATCATTCACCCAAAATTTTTAAAAACCGTGAATATCAAGCTTTTTTCAGAAGTTATTCGATAAAATATGTAGGCATGAATTGCCGCAATAATTAGGCAAATAAAATATAAGTTCTCACAGTAAAACTAAGAATGTGTCATAAAATTAAAATAACTCTATAATGCATGACATGCTTCAAACTAAATTCTACTTTTGACTGAAATCCTACTTGATATTTGCATATTGGCGATGCAAACCAAACGAAAGAAGAGAAGTTTCAGGCATATAAAGGAAAGAAACGACTTAACTTAAGCTAAGTTGTGTAGAGTGCCTTTGTGGATTGCACCATGTGCCAGATGAGCATGTGTGTCATAGGCCAGATGAGCATGTGTGTCACATGTGTGTCATAGACACTTGGGTTAAGCCACGCAAAAAAAGCTAAACATATTAATAATATAATATATATCTTATACAAGATAAAAAAAATTATTCAGAGAAAACAGAATACTTCTGAAGCTATATAATTTGTTAACGAATATGCGTATATAGTTACATAAAGTTAAAGCAATAGATTACTTTGCACTTAATGATTCCGAAAAAGAGGAAAGTTTAAAAGAAGTGTTTGTAATCTTATTAAAAAACTGACTTAATTTTGTCTTCTTAATTTTAAATATATTTTTGAGTATTTGCATTTATTGCCACATAATAAATGGCCTCATTTTTCAATAATTTAAAAAATATTTTTTAAGAAATCAGCCTTAATTTATTGAACTGTTATTTCAGTTAAAATGCAATAAATAAAAACAGTATGAAAAATAGTTTGATGCATTTATAAATCAAACAAGTAAAACTGTAGAACAGAGATGCACAACCTTTTTTGGATGAGGGGCCAAAAAATTTAATAGGATCATATCGAGGGCCAAAGTATTACGCAATGGCAAATATGTTATAAACGTGAAAACACTGTTTTATGACAATGTTTATGCATTTATCACAATTATTACATACTCAGGTACACATTATACAGTTGATAAATGAATGAAACACAAACACTTTTGGAAAGATTAAAATACTTTGGCTAAAAAAAAAAATTCCTGCTAAAAAGGTGGCAAACTTGAAATTATATTATCACAAACTGATACGCTCCGAGTGACCGAACGGTTAGAGCACTGCTCTACCATGCAGGTGCCTCGGGTTCGAGCCTCCCAGATACTTGTTTGTTAAACTTAATCATGACTTTCGTTATTAATTATAATGGACATTTGCAAATTATGTAAATTGAATTTATGTTAATCTTTCCCCAGTTGGTTATTCTAGAACTCTCCACCAGGTTTATAAAAGTACTGCAGCTGGATAGGTCTTCAGTTGTGGTGCTTAAGACACTACGACAAAATAAATCTTGTATTGGGTAACATCGCCTTTCTACGTGATAATATAACAAAGGAAAAAATTTTCTAACTATACAGAGAACACAATTTAAATTTTGAAAAAAATTAGTACTTAAAATTTGTAAGATTTAATGAGATGGCTGGAACTGAATATTTGAAGTTATTGATTTTACGTCAGGCTTACGACTTCTTTGTGGCAATACATAGAACAGAAGAAAGGTTCTCATATGCTATTCTATTTCTTATTTTTGATTTGTTTAAATTCATTGGTGAGAAATTGAGCTCACAAATGTAAGTGCTGCCAAAGAAAGTAGCACATGGAGTTGCATTTTGCTTTAAGTACAAAAAATCCTGGGATAAGTTTTTATAAAATTCTAATATCAATTTTTCTTTGAATTGATTTTTGATAACATCAGAATTCTGTAAATCATTTGAGGCTAACTGCATACTCTCATCCACTAGATTTATATCAACAGAAAATGGAGAAGAAAAAACATCAATTTTTGTTTGGCACTTTTTAAATCTAAAAACTGATCAGCAAATGCATTGCGCAAGATTTGAATTTGTTCATACTGCATCTTCATGTGTGGAAATGTTGCATGCATTTTTTGGCAGTACGGAAAGCGTGCAAATTTTTTAGTTTTCAGCTGGTTTTTAAAATAAACATAATTTTTGTTTAAACGCCTTTAGGTTATTTATCAATTGAAAAATGAATTGATTCTTTCCTTGTAGCTTTGTGTTTAAGTCATTCAAATGGCCTGCCTGTTATGTCCACAAGAAAAGGCTAAATCATACTGGAAACTTACTTCTTTTAATCTTCTAGTATTTCTACCACAGAAATGTTACAACTTCATCAAATAGTTCCATAAAACGCTTAAGGGCAACTCCTCGGCTGAGCTATTTAACTTCTGTGCAATAAAGAATATCAGAAGGTATATCATCAAAATCTTTTAAAAATTCTGTAAATTGACTATGTTTGAGGGCATTACTACGAATAAAGTTAATCGCTTCAGATACACACTGCATTAAGGTTGCAAATCCTAATTCTTTACCACATAAATTCTCATGATGGATAGTGCAATAAACCTGCAACAGTTCTCACTGCAATTAGCAGCGAAACCATTTCAATTTTCGTGCCAACCATTGATTTTGCTCCATCTGTGGTAATGCTTTCACAATTGTTCATGTTTAATGAAGCTGCATCGCACAAATGTATCAAACTGGAAAGAAGTTCGCTTCCAGTTGTTTGCCCTTTCATGGGAAACATAACAAGTAGTTTCTCCATAGCACAAAAATTTTTATCAATTCCGCGAACAAACAAAAGCAATTGGCTAATTGACGTTCGATCTGTAGATTCATCAACAGCTAAAGAAAAATATACAAAGTTTGAAGCGGCTGATTTTACTTGATTTTCAATGTCCTCATTCAACTGTTGAATTCTTATTTGAATATTCATTCTATATAAGCTTATATTTTCAAATTTCCTTTTTGCTTCAGGACAAAGTTTTTCATATGCAATTAACAAACACTTTTTATCAAAATCACAATCTGTGAATAGTCGACCTTCTTTAGCGATAATTTCAGTGATACCTAAGCTCACTTTCCCATATGAATTAAAAAGTTAACTGTACTTTTTTGAAAAAAAAATTGCTTGACTACTAAAAGTTTTTTGAGTTGTTCGAATTTTTGCGATCGTTCATATTCTTTCATAGATGCAAAATGTTTATGCTTTGTTTCATAATGCCGCTTTAATTATACTCTTTTGCCACAGCAATCTTGCAACTACATATTAAGCATGTGACAGTATCATTGTAATAGATAAAACAGTATTTATCTGTCCATGCATCTTGAAATTTCCGATTTTGAAAATCTCCTTTTTCTCTCTCATTATTTAAAATATTTTATATGGCTTTATAAATAAATGATACTAGACTAAAAATGCGAAAACAAAAACGAACATCAGATCCGTTCTGTGTGACAGTGATTTCAACATTCCCGATCTACAAGTAAAGCCAAGGGGTTGTTTAAAAGAATGATCGCTGCAGCTAAGTAGAAGTTAAAATTATTATTGGTAACGCTCACTATGAAGAAAAACGCGAGTTCGATAGGTAGTTTTGATTGGCTCAGCATAATTTCGAATAGAGACTGTTCCGGCACATGTGCGTGAATGCACATTTGTTCTTCGACCTTCTATGCATCCAAGCCATGCGATGGAAGAAATAATGGCTTCCGGTGATCACGTCTGCGAGCTTCTCCAATATGAAAACTCGCAAATAGCCATGAAGGAAACATATTGAAAAGCCGCGTAATAAATTGGAAAAAAACTTAACTAACACAACTGTAAAACAATTATTTGCTGTAATACTATTTTCGTATGCGATTTTCCCCTGTTTAATAAAAAAAGGTCAATTCCATATTAGATTACTCTTTTTTTATAATAGACATTCGCGGGCCAAAATTGGCCCGCGGGCCATAGGTTGTGCATCCCTGCTGTAGAGGTATATAAATATATTTTCCTAATTTATTTACAAATAAATGATTTGAAAATGTAAGAAGAAAATTTGTCATTTACCCTTTCATAATAATTGTACATTTTCTCAAGAATAAGAACTAAGGAAGTATGGTTCTTACATTCAATCCATGCTACTTGCATAGATTTTAAAATATTACAAGTAATTTCTTTCATAGACTTAATATTTCTGGGGTATACATTCAAGCAATCTATTTCAGAATCATTATTCCCAGATTCCTTAAAAGAGAAAAAAAAAAGGAAAATTGTTGTCAAAATAAAAAAAGTTAAAATACTATAATTAATATACACACTACCTCAGAAAATAAGTAACAAGCAGAAAAAGGGTAATAAAGTGAAAACAATAAATTAAAACACAATGAGTTTCACAGGTTGTTGAACAGAAGAGGCAATGCCACACAAAAAAAATAAGAGGAAAACACTTACTTTTCAAACAAGCAGTCCTAGTTTGTCCTAAAAACTATTAAGTTGCAAGCCTTTATCAGTACGATGTGTGACCACTTCTACTGGAGATGCAGGCTCAACAACGACGATTCATATCTACAAACACACTGTCAATGTACCTTGTGAGATCTGTACCCATTCTCGAAGACGTAAAATCTTTAAAGTTTCAGGGAGGATTACATAGAACAGAAAAACGTTGCATGCTCTATTGGGTTTGAGTCAGGCCAATGCGCTGGCCATTCAATTCTAAGTAGTGTTTCACATACTATTGGGTTGTTCGGAAAGTAATTTCGTTTTTTTTTTTGTGGAAATGAAAGTCAGTTTTTGTATAATAAACAAATACTTTATTAAATTATATATTGGCCGTTCTGGTCCAACACCTTTTGCCATCTTTCTGGTAGTAGCATAATCCCACGCTCATAAAATTTTTGGTCTTTGCTGGCAAAAAACTGATCGAGGTGGTTTTTGACCTCCTCATTTGAGGTAAAGGTTTTACCGTCTAAAAAATTTTGGATTGACCGGAACAAATAATAATCCGATGGTGCCAGGTCTGGAGAATATGGTGGGTGTGGCATTGTATCCCATTCAAGCTGTAAAAGCTTTTGGCGAGTGACCAAACTTGTGTGAGGTCTCGCGTTGTCTCGGTGTGAAACACTAAACCTTTCCTTCTGAAGTGCATCATTCAATTTGTCCAGCTGATGACAGTAGACTTCCGAATTAATTGTTGTGTTATCCGGTAAAAGCTAAAAAAAAAAAAAACGATTCCTTTAAAATCCTACCAAACAGATCGCATCACCTTTTTTTGGTGAATATCGGCTTTGGAAATGGTTTGAGCCGGTTCATCTTTTTTGCTCCATGACCTCTTGCGTTTGACGTTGTTGTATACAACCCATTTTTCGTCCCCAGTGATGATGCGCTTCAAAAACGGATCATTTTCGTGACGTTTGAGAAGCGAATCGCAGACGTCAATGCGGTGACCAATACATCGAGCTTCGAGGATAATCCCAGGCCTTTCAAGTGGTCATAAACTGTTGAATTTGATAAACTTAACCTCAATCCGATCTCACGTGTTGTTATTCGCCGGTTCGCATCAACTAATGCCTTTATCGCGTCTTTATCAGCTTCAACCAGCCTTCCCGAACGTGGTGCATATTCGACATCAAAATTGCCGGATCGAAATTTAGCGAACCAGTTCTGGCACTGGCATACTGTCAACACACCTTCTCCATACACATCGGTCAATTTCTTTCTGGCTTGAACAGCATTTTTACCCTTTCTGTAGTAAAACATTAAGATATGTCGAAAATGCTGCTTATCGCTCTCCATATTTAAAAGGGCACAAACCAAAAACTACTGCGTAAAATTAATTGGAATTTTTCACACACAAGCCTTGCTATATGAGCCTTCAAAGCATATAAAAATTATACGGCTTAAATGTGAAGTTGGCCGCCCATCCGGTATAGTGGTCAGTGAAGCTGACTGCGGTGCCGCAGGGACTGGGTTCGAATCCCGGAGAAGGCATGGATGTTTGTGTTGTAATCCTTTCTTCTGTCTGTGTTGTTTACCCCCGTGTTATACGTTCGGTGGTGCACGGGGTTTATAAATGTTAAAAAAAAATGTGAAGTTGAGTGCAAAAAAATACAATTAAATCCTCTGTCGGGAAAAAACGAAATTACTTTCCGAACAACCCAATATATGTTAGCTGATGATGCGAATTCTATGTGCGTTACATTAATGTCAGTAAAAATGGCATCAGAACCCATGGCTGCCAGATAAGGAGGAACATATGGGTCGAGGATTGCATCTTGATAAAGAAAAATTGTCACTGAATCAAGGCAGAAGCCATGGAGATCAGTTCATTTTCAGAAATTTAGACCAAAGAGATGAGCATCAAATGTAACATCCATTGCAACGAAATTGTTGGAAATAAGCCTAATTCATTAGAAATAAATTAAAAACTTTTTTAAGGTCACCTATTAAATTTATTAATTATCTTTTCATTAACACCTTAGCTGCCGGTGGCATATACATCCGTCTCACTCAACCAGTGAGTTAAGTTCGGAAGTATATATGTCTTTTCAAGACACGATTCTTTTCTTTGCGCTGGTATCAGTAAATCTATTTCGAAGGCTTTGCAATCCAATAAAATGACCTTGCCAGTGTTTGCGAAGGATTTACTTACTTTAGAGAAAAAATTAGATTTCTGCCTTTTCTCTCCTTTTCAATACATCACATACATGTGCCTATATGAAAAACGGTGGCACTGGGGAGCGAATCATGTAACTTTTAATTGGCAGGAGGCAGTTAAGGGATTAAAACTAAATCCTTTTATTTTGTTCCTATGCTTGCCTGCCAGCGAAAAAAATGAATCGGCTCATTTTCACATATTTATAGATCATGATAAATGTTGTTCATTTCTACCACCAGGAGGCAAATTTGTTAATAATTTTTGCACCCAGGTGGCGATAGAGGTTTTTCTCTGCTAGCCTACTTCATTGGTTTTTTCTCTGAAGCCACGCCACCTCACCATCCAAGTCGACAATACAATGCTACTTCTCAGTTCCAGATAGGTGTATTGAGGTCTGCTGATGCAGTCTAGTTGACGTGCGAAAACGTCAAGTAAGATCTTATCAGTTTGGGAGCTGATACAGCCCAAATATGTTGATGTTTCTTTCCCGTCAGATAATTTCCTTCTTAAAAATTTTAACAACTTTGTTTTGCTGAACAAAAAAGCACATTTGAGTTTTATCATCTTTTCAACTGGTTTAGATGTTCGGCTACCCCCAATCCAGTTGATTAGATATTTAACTCCAGAATTCCAAGGCACTGTACAGTCATTTCATAGATGGAATGATACAATCTTTAAATTTGATACAATTTAATCCTGGAAGAACACAGGATAAAACAATATAAAACGGATTTGGATCATAGTATTAATGCATATTGAATCACATCAGGAAATAAAAACAATCAAATGTTAAAATTGATAAAAATGTAAACATTAAATACTCAATGAATTTGATAAGTACATGTCACCATTGAGGCCGAATGAGCCATGTAATAGTCAGCTGTAGACTAAAGAACTTTAATAACTGGGGAGTTATGAATACTAAAATTAACACTAGTTTAAATACTCAGTTTAAAAATTCATTTGTAACTGAAGCAAACTATGTTAATAAATAAACTGATCATTTGTATTACAGATACAGACTTCAAGCCATTTTTGCAATACCTTCGCTTTGTCTGTAGAATATAAAAAGGTAAATAATATCATGTTGGTTGCCCTTAGTAACGTAGAAAGTCGATCCAAGGTAGAGGAAAAATTATTTTTAACGACATAAAAGTATTAAACCTTATAGCACTGGAAGATGCATTGGATTCCTCAAAGCTCCATTGAAATCTTACTTCGAAATTTTGAAGATTACATGTTAAGCTTGAGCAACTCAAGATACCTCAACCTAAAATGTTCCTCCGATTCTGATTTTGCCGCCAGCTGAGACGACCGAGTGTCAATGGGTGGAATTCTTCTGTGCCTAGACCAGTCACTAGATTTATGGAGTTCATTCAAACAATGTTGTGTCACCTCTTTAACTATAGAAAGTGAACTCACTGAGATTCTCAAGGAAGCAATACAAATTAAAAATATACTTCAAGAATGTTCCCAATTAAACATAAACATTAAACTCCACAATGTACTTTGTACCATGACAAAAAAAGTTGCAACTGATTTTGAAAGGTTTCCAGTAAAAAACAGTCTTTCTCGTCATACTGATGTTAAATATTTTTTTAAAGGATTTAGTTTCAAATGAACACTTTGGAGCTGGAATATACAAGGGTCATTCAAGTCAATCCGGGACTTTTTAAAAAAAAACAAATAGAAGAACAAATTTCAAAGTTTGTAAAGTGGATTTATTTTTCCACATAACTTCTATAGCTACAGTTATACACTTATCCCAGCTTTTAACAAATGCCTGGAATGCATCGGCATAGAAAATTTTATTATTGCGACAGAAGCACATTGTAGGATATCATTCTTCGTTCCATCATCAGTGTTGAAATGTTTTCCTCTAAGGAATTCCTTCAGGGGCCCAAACAGGTGAAAATCACTTGGTGCTAACTCAGAACTATAGGGGGGAAGGTAATATCTCCCAGCCAAGTTTCTGGATTGTTTGGAATGTGCGTTGAAAGGTATGTGGTCGTGCAATTTCTTGCAAAAAAATCACACCCTTTGCGATCTAACCCGGACGTTTCTTTCGTAAACTCGAGTGCACATCATGCTGAACATGGCAGTAATACTGACTGCTGATGGTGACACTATGGAGTAAGAAATCAACGTGTATAATTTCCGTTTATTCCAGAATACACCTGCTATCACTTTACCAGCAGATGCAACTGTTCAAAATTTATCTTAGGAGGTGGTAATTCTGTATGCTTTCACAGCATCAATGCTCTTTTGGGTTCTGGGGTGAAATGGTGAATCAATGTTTCGTCGCATGCCATGATGTGATTCACAAAATTCTGGCCTTTTCTTTTATAGCGTTCCTTCAGTTCTCTACAGATTTCAACTCTTATGTGTCTGTCAAAAGCAGACAGCTGCTTTGAGACCCAGTGGGCACTCACTTTTCGGAACAACAGATGATCAAGGATTATTGTTTTCACTGTTCCTAATGACAGATTACACAGCCTTGCAATTTCATGGGGGTTTATGCGACGATTCTCCAAGATCAGCTGCTGCATGCACTGAATATTCTCAGGAATGACTACAGTGGGTTGTGATTCACCACGACCGGGGATCGTCAGTAATAGAGATACGGCCATCTTTGAAGCACTTACACCATTCAAATGTCTTACTGCAACCGAGTGCCTCATCACCGTACTGAGCCTGAAGTCTTCTGTAAATTTTGGCAGGTCTTATGCCCTCATTCACTAAAAATTTCATCATAACATGCTGTTTCACGTAGACGTTCACATTGTGGTCAGCCATCTTGAATAACAGTCTATCCAGAAGCACGGAAAATGAGCACTGTCAACCAGTAACAGGACACAGATGCCAGTTTCTACTGCATGCTAAACTTCCAGCCTAGGCAACCATTTAAACTCGGAAAGAAAAGAAAAAAGTCCCGGATTGACTTGAATGACTCTCGTATAAGTAGCAAGGAGAATCATACTGACATTCATACTAAACCTCAATCTAAAGAGGAATTTAAGAGATTTTTGAAAAAAATTTTCTACATGTAAAAATTTATGACTATACAAATACGTTCATTGTACAGTTTTTTTTTGAGTAAATTATATACATATATGTGTGTTTATGCGTGTATTTTCAGATAGTATGCATGAGAGGGGGACATTTGTTGGAAATAAGCCTAGTTAGAAAAAAATCTAAAACCTTTTTTAAGATCATTTATTAATTTTCCCTTTATAAAAACTTAATCGCTTTTTGTTCTCATGCTTGCTATCAGAGAACAAATATGAGCTGGTTCATTTGTATAAATCCATGAATCACTGTAAATGTTGTTCATTTCTACCAGGAATGAGTGTTTAAATTTATGGCACAAGAACCGATTTAGGCTAAACTGCACCAAACATTTGTTAACGAATTAAAAATGTATTAAAAGGCATCTAAAAATTTTCAAACAAGCAAAAGTAATATGTACAACAGAAAAAATAAAATATCAAATTATATATAAAAGTCCAATTTATAAATAGAAAAACAAATTTTGGTGGGAGGTTTCTTCCACCAAGTTAAATAAGGATAAAACAGATGAATGATACGATGTTGATTAAAAACTGGAAAATCTATTAAAATGAGATTTTTCCATGAAGGACATCAGGAGCATCCTCATAACATAAAATATGCCTATGTATAAAACGAGTATGACCAATGCGACGGCGAGTCAGTTCGACCTTGACTTTTCCCATCAGCCATGCTCCTATGAGACGTTTCAGAGAGTGCAATTTGTTATTTAACTCCAGATTCCATGATTTCAGCCAGACTGGTGTAATATGATGCAAGGTGACATGCTTCATGTCAGAAAATGGAACAGCTACTGGCAAGTCGGCCGTTGAAAACCAGCCACACTGTCTGCTTGTACGTTGCATATCATATATACATGGGTTGGTATCCAGCAAAGTTTCATATCAAAACCCTGACAGTCGATTTGTAATGCTTCTAAAACGTTTCTTTTGTGGATATCTGTCAGGTAAGTCGAACTCAGACAGTAGAAGCTTCATTCTATCCATAGAAGGCCGGATGTTAGACGGCCAACCATTTTATAACCGCTTCATGTTGGTACTCAGGTACACTTTCAAATGTAGTGAAGGCAAGAAGATCTTATGAGCAAGAGCTAACGGAAGAAGCACGCTTTTTCCGTCATATGTTCAGAGGAAGCTGGTAGCAATCAACATAAAGACTCTGCACTAGTGATGTGCACTAGTGATGTTTTTTCAGAGTAGAATTGCCCGAAGATCCATAAACAACACAACCGCAATCCATCCGGAACAGTACGATGGATTGATACACTCGGAGTAGTGACATTCGATCCCCCCCAAGAGATGTTAGATAACATTTTCAGGAGGTAAAGAGACTTTTCACACTTCTTTCACAAATGTAAAATATGTCGAAGGAAGTCGGCGGTATAATATTACTGCAAGAAAATGTATGTCTGGAACAATGCGGATATGTGTGTCCTGGATGGAAATATCGGGGTCGGGATGAAGATCCCATTTCTAGCAGAAGTGTACATTGCAATTCTTACTAGCAGAAATACTATAACCATTCATGTCACACCATTGAACCAGTTTGTTAAGGGCAGTTTGTAGTTATTGCTCAATCAAATGCATGTCTGAGAATTCACAACTTATCTGTAAATCGTCCATGTTCAATGAAACCTGTATAGAGGGCTGAAACTGAAACAAAATGGGTAAAATATAACACCCAAAATATTTCTCTGAGGAACTTCCTCAGCTTGAATAAATTAAGTAGATAGATGCCACCTAATCGACCATTAAAAGAGCGAGCAAATAAAAAATTCTGAATAAAAATAGGCAGATTGCCTTTAAGTCCATATTCATAAAGAGTGCGAAGAATTACAAAGCACTATGATCATATGCCTTCTCGTCTACCACCAGGTGATTAAGTTATGTGAGATCCACTTTATAAATTTCAGTTTATTATGTTAAAAGCAAAACAATTATTTAAATTTATTATTTTGTTCACGTGAATTTATTTATCATTGTTTAATTTTTTGTCACCGTGAACTGAACGATATTGCAAAAGTATATTATTTTGTACGCTGTGGCAACAAGGAAGTGCTCGTTCTGTTTTGTTTAATTAACAGTATTCCATGAAAAAATTATTTATAACTAGGTGAGTCTTGGACTCTAGTTGGCATGTTAATTTGAGAAATAAATGAGATTTGGCAGTATTAATAGTTCGGAGTATTAATTTTCAATACAAGAAACTTTTTAATTTTTTATTTTTACGATATCTGGCGTCCGCGACAGGACTATTAAGTGTCAATATGTTTACATCTATTAAAGGCTTCAAGAAAGAAGACCTAATTTATTTGTGTCAAGAGATCAATGAGGACTTACCATTGAAGGTTACCATATCTACACTGAAAGATGTAATTTTAAACAGTAAAGAATATAAAAATGATCCAGACTTTGTTTCAACCGTACTAGCTACAACTGTTTCTGAAAGGCAGATAAAGCGCCAAGAAGAAGAGAGAAAGAGCCAAGAAGAAGAGAGAAAGCGCCAAGAAGAAGAAAGAGAACGACAAAGACAACATGAGTTGGATTTGGCGAGATTAAACTCCCGGACAGTTTTACATACTCTAGATGATCAAACTCCAGAGTCAGGTAGTGTAAAAAAGAAATTTCACTTACCTAAGTTAGAATTACGCCATTTTTCGGGAGATTTAAAGGACTGGTTACCTTTTTGGAGCCAGTTCGAACATGTTCATAATGATGTTGATATAGCACCAGAAAATAAATTTCAGTATTTAGTGCAAGCAACCGTTAGCGGCTCACGCGCTCGGGAGGTAGTGGAAAGTTTTCCACCCACCGGCGCCAACTATGCCAAAGCTGTTGAATCTTTAAAATCGCGTTTTGGTCGAACTGATTTACTTATAGAATTCTATGTCCGCGAGCTTTTAAAATTGGTTTTACAAAACGCTTCGCAAAGTTCGACTGTTAATTTATGTACGCTGTATGACCATTTGGAGTCTCAGATTAGGGCATTAGAGACACTTGGCGTAACAACGGATAAAAGCGCTGCTCTACTTCATCCTTTGGTTGAGTCATGCTTACCGGAAGATATACTAAGAGCATGGCAAAGACAAAGAGGTCCTGATTTCCATCATAGTGGCGAACCACAAGAAAGGCTTAGTAGCTTACTAAAATTCTTAAAATCTGAAGTAGAATCAGAAGAAAGGATTTGTTTGGCGATGCAAGGTTTCGGTTTAAACAAAAATAAAGACAATATTGGGTTTAGAAATAAGAAATTTGAACCAAGAGTAAAACAAAATAAAACACCCACCGCCTCCGGTCTTTTTACCAATCCACATACTCATAAAACCAAAAAGTCATGTGCGTTTTGCGAGAAAACTCATCCCAGTGCAGACTGTTTTTCTGCACAAAAAATGAGTTTAGATGAAAAACGAAGGATTTTGAGGGAAAAAAATTGTTGTTTTGCCTGTCTGGCTCCCGGTCACCCCGTCCGAAAATGTCGTTCATTTTTGAGATGTGTAATTTGCGGGAAGAAACATGTTCCCTTGATGTGCGAAACAAACGAGTCAAGAAAAAATGATTTCAAGAAGACGGAAGAAGCTGAAGTTTTCAACGAGGTCAACATGTCCAACCTGAGTGTGGGTCCTAAAGTGTTTTTACAGACTCTAAAGTGCAAGCTCATATCAGATAAAAAAGAAAAAATCATGCGAATTGTTCTGGATACCGGCTCGCAAAAGTCTTATATTGTAAAGAGTCTTGCCGAAGAAATGGGATACGTTCCTGTAAAGAAAGAAACTCTGGTACATTCACTGTTTGGTGGGATTAAATCTAAAGAATTTGTACATACATGTTACAGAATTAGGTTGAAAAATATTAAGAACAATTTTGCATGCAACTTTGAAGCTTTGGATCAGGTAGCTATTTGTAATGATGTATCACCTGTGAACTCCGGGCCTTGGTTAAAAGAGCTTCAAGAAAGGGATATAACATTAAGTGATGTGGGAGAAAAGCCACAACCTGTACAAGTGCTTATAGGAGCTGATCTTTTTGGAAAGATTTTAATCGGTGAGCGTAGGGTCTTACCATGCGGATTAGTAGCCATTGAAAATTTGCTTGGGTGGACTCTGTTAGGGAAAGTTCCTGATAGTAAAGTTACTACAAGCAATGCCATGTTAGTGACATCACTTTTCGCTAAAGAGTTTGACATTTCGGACTTTTGGAAACTGGATTCTATTGGAATCAAGGATCCTATTGAAAAGCTGTCTAAAAAGAGCAAGAGGATTTGACTACTGAAAATTTTCTTCAAACTGTTAGGTACAATGAAGATAATCGCTATGAAGTTCATTTGCCTTGGTTAGATAACTGTGTGCCTTTACCTGATAATTTTGAGCAAGCTAAAAGAAGGTTAGACACCACAACCAAGAAGTTATTTCAGGAAAATTTGTACGATAGTTATGAGGGCATATTTTCCAAATGGCTGCGTGAAGGAATTATCGAAGAAGTACCAATTGAAGAGAAAGATTTGCCTGCTAATTATCTACCTCACAGACCTGTTATCAAAGTTAGTAAGACAACTCCCATTCGCCCGGTTTTTGATGCATCTGCTCGACTCAAAGGACATCCGTCACTAAATGACTCCTTACATAGTGGTCCAAACTTGATTGAGCTCATTCCTGATATTTTGCTGCGTTTTCGAGAAAAGAAGAATGGTGTAATCGCAGACATAAAGAAAGCCTTTTTGCAAATTAGCCTCTGTAAAGAAGACAGAGACTTCTTGAGATTTCTATGGTGGACAAATAAGGCTTGCAAAGACTACAGGTTTTTTCGGCATACCAGAGTAGTTTTTGGCGTTCGCAGCAGTCCTTTTCTACTAGGAGCTGTATTGAAGTATCATCTTGAACAAAATACTGACGTTGATCCTTTTGTAACTAGTTGTCTTTTGAAGAGTTTTTATGTGGACAATCTTGTAACCAGCGTCCACAGTGAATTAGATTTGCAGCGAGTGATAAATAATTCTAATGAGTTATTAAAAAAAGGTGGTTTCATTCTGCGGGATTGGGAATCTTCACTAACAGAGGATGGAAGATCCTTCAAAACAGATCTGTTAGGCCTTCAATGGAATAAAATTGAAGATTGTTTTTCGCTAAATATCAGCTGGTTGAAAGAAGTAAATGTCGACAACATTACTAAACGCACAATATTATCGGTTACTCACAAAGTGTTTGATCCATCCTCCTGTAATGCTTTGTCCTAAAATTATGCTACAAAAAAAATGGAAATTATCCTTGGAATGGGACGAAGAAATCACTGGATTCCTTCGACAAGAATTTTTACAATGGTTTAGGGAACTAAAAGTATTGGAAAATGTTACAGTTCCTCGCTGGATCAATGTCAATCCAGAAAATATGAAGAACTTCTCCATTCATACCTTTTGTGACGCAAGTAGAGATGCATATGCCACAGTTACGTATCTTGTACAAGAGGGAGAATGTGGAAAGGTACATTTTTTAGCCTCGAGATCACGAATATCTCCTCTGAAAGTTGCTACAATTCCAAGATTAGAGCTTCTTGCTGCATTGGTGGGAGCAAGATTAACGAAATCTGTGTTGGATGCTCTTGGATGGACGGATATTAGATGTTTTTATTGGAGTGATTCCATTACCGTTCTTACCTGGATCATTAAAGATGAAAATTGGTCTATTTTTGTGAATAACAGAGTCCAAGAAATACGGAATATTAGCCAAGTTTTTTCTTGGCGTCATATTTCTGGCTTTGAAAATCCAGCTGATTTACCCTCCCGAGGATGCAAAGCAAGTATTTTAGTGAAAACTAGATGGTGGGAGGGGCCAAAATGGCTTACTTTATTTGAAGACGAAGGACCATGCAATGAATATGAGTTTGATGAAGATGAGATACTAAAAGAGAAAAGGAAAAGCTCAATATTAGCTTTCGTGTCTGTAAATCAAGATTCATCTGCAGGCTGGTTTTATCAGCGCTTTTCAAAATATGAAAGCATTGTGAAGTTAGTGGGATGGATTTTGAGATTTGTAAAGAGCTGCAGATGCGATGTTCAGCTAAGGAAAAAGGGAAGTTTGGATGCTGAAGAATACAGGTCAGCAGAGAAACAAGTGATAAAATTGGTCCAGTCGGAATCTTTTGTGAATGAGCAGATGCAAAACTAAAAACTTTGAGTGCGTATAAGGATGCCGATGGAATAATACGGCTCAAGACGAAAATAATTTTCCGTCAGGATACAGAAGATTTTAGGGAACCAGCTGTTCTCCCGTCCAATCATAAAGTTGTCGAAAGACTAATATTTTCTCACCATATCAAAAATAATCATGCTGGAACTCAAATTTTGCTCAATATTTTGAGAGAACATTTTTGGATTTTGAGAGGAAGAAAAACAGTGCATTCTGTTACCTCAAAATGTGTCGTTTGCAAAAGATTTTCTTCTAAATGTTGTGATGTTGTATCTGCTCCTTTGCCTGAAGATCGAATACGACAGGCAAACGTGTTCGAGATTTGTGGAATTGACTTGGCGGGACCTTTATTTTTAAAAGATGGAAAGAAGGCTTGGATATGCATTTTTACATGCGCCGTATATAGAGCTATCCACTTAGAGCTTGTTTCATCGCTATCGACCGAAAGCTTTTTGCTAGCTCTACGGCGATTTATAGCTCGGAGAGGCCGATGTGAAACCATGTACTGTGATAATGGCACTAATTTTGTCGGAGCTTCCAATTTGCTTAGAAGTTTAGATTGGAGCCGCATTTGTAGCGACAATGCTCTTCGTCCAATTAAGTGGAAATTTAATCCCCCTTCGTCACCATGGTGGGGTGGATGGTGGGAGAGACTAATTGGTATTCTTAAAAGTCTTTTGAGAAGAATACTTGGAAGAGCAAGTTTGGCATTTGAGGAGTTGACAACAGTTATTTGTGATTGTGAATCTGTAATCAACTCACGCCCTTTGACTTACATCGACGAATGTGACTCAGAATTTGTTCCACTTACCCCTGCGATGTTTCTTCAGGATATCAAAAACTCTGGTGTTCCAGACTGTGATGCGGCAGATCATAAAAGTCTCAACCATTGTGTCAAATACAGGTTAGCTTTACAGAAGGACATTCGAAAGAGGTTCAGGTCCGAATATCTTGGATCTTTGATAAGGAGGCCGGAAAAGACTAGAACTTCGATGATAACTCCCGGGGACATTGTTCTCATAAAAAGTGACAACGCCAATCGAATCAACTGGCCACTGGGGAAAGTGACAGAAATTCTGCCAGGGAAAGACGGTGTGTGTCGACTCATTAAACTTAGAACATCTCGCGGAGAAATTCTGCATCCAATTCAGCGCATCTTCCCTTTAGAGATCTCTTCTAATGATTCGTCTTTTCCACCTGACAAAAATGCATTATCTACAAAAATAGCCTCTATGAAGAATACTATTCCTAAGTGTTCTGACGACAACTCCATCGATTACGCAGTTGTTCAAAACAAGACAAAACTAGGACGGACTGTTAAAATTCCCAAAAGGCTGGATCTCTAATATAGTTGTTGAGCTGTGGAACTTCCACATCTCAAGGTGGGAGGATGTGAGATCCACTTTATAAATTTCAGTTTATTATGTTAAAAGCAAAACAATTATTTAAATTTATTATTTTGTTCACGTGAATTTATTTATCATTGTTTAATTTTTTGTCACCGTGAACGATATTGCAAAAGTATATTATTTTGTATGCTGTGGCAACAAGAAAGTGCTCGTTCTGTTTTGTTTAATTAACAGTATTCCATGAAAAAATTATTTATAACTAGGTGAGTCTTGGACTCTAGTTGGCATGTTAATTTGTGAAATAAATGAGATTTGGCAGTATTAATAGTTCGGAGTATTAATTTTCAATACAAGAAACTTTTTAATTTTTTATTTTTACGATAAGTTATTTATTTTTGCCACAAGGTGGTCATGTGTATGGTTAAGATGGTATGCTTTTGTTCTTATCAGTTTGGGACATGATACAGCTCTCTGATACTTAATAGCCGTACGACCAGAAGAGCTTTCGCCCAGCCAACACTACTACTGCACCCTTTCTGGGAACATAGTGCATCCCTTTACCGCATCAACCAATGAGTACCAAACTCGTACTTGTTCAAATTCCCGTAGCGATAAGCTACTTCTCCATTGGTCAGGCATCTAACTCTTCTCTGGCTTCCATTGGTCAAGAGAAAGTCACGGTATTAGAAATCCCTTTGACAAAACAAAATGTTTAATATTTAATTTCACTAACGATTTAAAATCCTAATGTAATTAGTTTTAACTTAAGTAATTTTATAAATGATTTTTTCCTTTTAACTTAATTTATTAATTGCACATTATTTAAACATATTAATTTGTATTAAGTTATCACAAATAACCTTAGATAGGAGAGGGTTAAGAGTTACTAATACAGCCAAGTTTGTTGATGTTTTTTTCCAGAAGGATAATTTCCTGTTTTAAATTTTATTTTAGTTTGCTAAACAATAAAGCAAGAATAGCCATCAATGTCTAAAAGTCTCGTGCCATTTTATTTAAAAACCGAGTGTGTATCAACCCCAAGATAAGTTAAACTTATTCGGTGAAAAAACAGAATGGGTTACAGTAGTTCACTATTCGGATCTTTTCTCAGATAACAGATTAACGTACAAAACACATTAAATACATAGGTTACAAATTTTGGAATAAGATTTCCCTTGCCATTCTGCGAATGGGCACAAAAGATCTCCACTTTCACTTAAAAATAAACTTCTATTTTACAAACAAGTTTTTCTTCCCTTTTTAATATATACTGCCCCTGTATGGGGTGCAGCACTAGTAAGTTCACAGTAAGAAAGTTCAAGCTATCCCAAACAAATTCTTAAGAATAATTAATGATGCACCCTGGTATACCAGGTACCAAGTTATTCATTCCGATCTACAAACAGACACTATTAATTTATAACCAAACTGTCAAGAAATGTCTTTCACACAAAGGAAGTTCACGAAAATCGTTTGATCCAAGCACAAGCTCTATTCACTAATCCAAACTTTATGCTAAATTTTGTTTATAAAGCTACAAAATGGTCAATGCCATTAAGGCCTCCCTTAACCAGTCTTATATTCTTAATTTGAATACTTTACGCACCCATTCAAGCAAATATTTGCACAATATCTCATTCTTTTTTCCCCTCTCCTTTATGTGGCTGCTTCTTTTTTTTTGGTCGCCCCTCCTATGTAGTTAACAGTGAAAAGTCTAGGTTCTTCGGGATACATTTTTTTCTGGTTTTACTCGTATCGATTCCCTTTCACAGTGATTGGCCCTTGGGCTTCCCTCAATAACTGCTCAGTTTTTTTTCTTCTTTCACAATACTTAATCAGTTCATTCTTTCTCATTCAGTCTGAGCATAAGTGCTTGTTCACTGGTCACTCGCTATTAATTCTCAACTTGATATAAAGAAATAAAGCCTGTATGTTCAATGCTTGCGTCATAAACTTTTCAACTGGTTTCGATTTTCAACTGCCCACAATAGAAATAACAATTGCTGAAATGAACCTGCTTTTATATCTGTTGCGTTACACAGTCTTATATGTGGTTGTGTAAATATTTTTCTGCAGAACTGCTATGAATTTCATTGTAAGGTACATATGCAAATTTTGATACTATGCTCTTTTTTCTTCTTGAGTTAAGCCAGCTTCACTGCTTGTTACTTGTTTTTTGAGACAGAATGTAGAAATAAATATTACAGATAAAAAAATCTGACATTTATAATAATCTCAACCACTTTTAAGCACTATTAATAGAATAAATATTATTGAATTTGATAAGATGAATTAAAGGTTTTAAATAAAATTTCATTCGAAATTAAATAAGAATATTAATTAGAATTAAGATACATTCAAAAATTTATACTTGAAATTATACAACAAAATCATCAAATACTTACAATTTTGAGTAGTATATACTAATATGAAATGATTACCTTGAATATTATTGTCATAACAGATTTTTCACCAAAGTTTGTTTTACATTCATCATTCAAAGCTTTCATGATAAGTTTAATAAAAGTTTCAACAGCACAATTTACTTCAAACGTTGTCCAAGAAGTCATTATTAGCAGATTCCAAACAAATTCATCTTCCTAAAGTTTAAAAACAAATAATTTAAGATCCATGCTATTCAAGAAAAAATAAGAACTAAAATTTATATTCAACAAATACTAAGCATTTAAATATATCTTTATATAGATAAGTAATTGGCCTATGTAAAAAATATTTTAACTTGTAAAAGATATAGATCAAATTTCCTCTTTCCATTGCTATCAATAATATAATATAATATAGTCATAATATAATTAAAAAATTTTTTCCTTTTTAAAATTATTCAAATGATTTTTCTCTTAAAATATTCCTCATTTATTCCAGAAACTATTATATCTCTAAAACAGCTGTACCTGTTCAATATCATAGACTTTCCTTGTACATCCTATAGAAAACAATTTTCTGGCATCATTCAACAAATTATTTTGAGCAAAATATACAACCAAGCCTCGCAAAACTTGATGGTTTATAATAAAAATGTCTTTTTTCGATCCTTCAGAGTAATGATAAAACTGTAATACATATGGAAGCTGCTGTGCATTTATAAAACTTATCAAGTATTTGTTATAGATGGCTTGTATACCTAAAACAAAAACAAAAACAAAAAAATTCATTTTTATAAATACTAGAAGAAAACATTTTTTAAAATCAAATTTTAAGGAAATGAGATACACACATTATAACTAAAAATTTATTAAAATAATTTACTCCACAATCAGTTCCTGTCAAATCTTTGCAAATAAAGTTTAGAGTTACTTATATTTTAATAAAACTGATTTTCTTTAGAAGGAAATTTTTTAATGGATAAGGAGTCTTCATTAGATATAAATATTGTTACGATTTTGGTATTTAAAATGTGTTTATAGTGTTAAATTATGTCAAAATTACTATTCTGCTTGAAAAATAGTGCAGGATTAATGTTTATTGCATGTAAACATGTGAATTAGATCAATTGCTATGGGACCTTGTAAATAACATGGGGCTCTTTGGGTATCTCGCCCAAATTGGCGAGATATCGTTTAGTTGGCGACAGTTTTGGCAACTTATTTTGTCGCCAAATTTGGCGATATTTGACGACTTCCGGTTCCGGGCAGTTCTATTTTCTGGAATGTTCTATCACTTTCTCTGTGTCTATATAAGGCATACTGAAATGCAACATGGGGCAGTTGTTATTCAGATTTCTTGAAGCTCAGACGCGCCCGCAGCCTCTGTTACTTTACGGGTGATTCCGTTGTAATTTATGCCGAAGAGAGTACGAAAGCCTACGGCTTTGAATTTGATCTATTCCCCGCTGGATCAGTACATTGCGTTGTGTTACTGTTGTGTTGTATTACTGTGACTTCGGCTGTTCTTATGCCTTTCTGAACATTGTATTCTTCATTGGGCTGATAATAAAGAACTGTTTTATCGCTGTCCTGAGTAAAGTCTATTCAATCCCTGAACCCAACAGTGAAATTCGTTACAAAATGGTGTCGGAAGTGGGATTGAATAGCGAAGATAAATGAAATGGCTGACTTCGGTATTGAATCGGTGTCTGGACTGCGTGTTATAGAATTGCGAGAACAGTTATCGAATCGGGGCTTGCCTACAACTGGTCTGAAAGAAGAGTTAGTGAAACGACTTAGAGACGCTATGGAGAGTGAACAAAGTATTAGGGAAGTGAGTGATGAGAGCTCGCCTGAAATAAGTGAACGAATTAAGGCGCGGTTGGCGAAAAAGAGTCAGCAAGAGAAGAAAGAAAAATTGAATCTGAAATAAATTTGAACCAACTGTTGGCGGCTATGATGGATATGAACTCTAACTTAAAAGGAATGAAGGCAGGCCAGAGAGAACAGGAAGGAAGATTATTAGAAGAAATGAAAGCTAACATCGTAAGCGTGATTAACACCAAGATAGATGTTATTGCAGACAAAGTGGACAAAAATGAAGAAAGACTTGGCGAAATTGAAAAGAATATCGAGAAGAATGAGGAGAGATTTGGCGAAATAACACTAGAAATTGGGAAATTAAAAGAAGCAATGAAGGTTGATATATCTGCTGAAAAATCAAATTTCGCCAAAGAAAATATTCGGGAACAAGAAATCAGCCAAGATCAACCCAATATCGCCAAGCCAAATATCAAGATCTCCACATATGATGGATATGACATATGATTGTCCTAATAACTTAGCTCTATATGAGTGCGATCTTCAGCCTTTAGATATGAGAAGAAGTTATTGCTTGACCAAGTATTTCAACAAACTGCTCATTTATGGTGATCAACACAGAACCTCTCAATACTTAAAAAATTGGACAGATAATCAAAGGTTGAAACGGAAAAGCCCCTTCTCCCAAGCACTTGCACAATACCTGAGTTTTAATGTGGAGTATCACTGCCTGACATCCATTATCAATCCTGTCATTGGACTCCCGGGAGTCACGTTCCATACTACTTTAAGTACCAATGTCAATAAATTGTCTGACCACCCCGAACTTATAAAACAATTGGCTCTGGAGGTGATTGATGGGATTCCACTGGACGCAGTGAAGATCTATACTGATGGCAGTAAGGGAGAAACAAACACTACTGGCAGTGGAGTTTTGATTCAACTACTTGGCCGCATCATCAAAATTCAGAGAAGAAATGCTGATCACACTTCTGTCTTCAGAACGGAGCTAATAGCTATCATGTGTGGTCTTTCATTGATTAATAACATACAAGGCCAAGCTTTTTCTGAAATTTGGATCCTGACAGACAGCCGATCTTCCATTCAACATTTATCGAATTGGTCATCTATCGGTGACAGCACCAGCAGGAGTATTCTGCACCTTTTTAAGCAGCTTTCAGATCGGCACCCTATCCATCTACAATGGGTCCCTTCTCACGTAGGCCTGCCCGGGAACGAAGAAGCGAATGATCTTGCGAAAGCGGCTGCCAGTGATCATGTGGACCCGGGAGACCACATGGTCCTTACGTCAACCGAGATCTACTCCAGGGCTAAAGAATTGATATGTAGAACCTGGGTTGTCCCTCCTGTACACCCATGGTATTTTCAAAGACATCCTGGATCCGCCATATCATTCAAGGGTTCCAGATCGTATCAGACGGCATTCTCGCGATTTTCGACTGGTCACCTGAGGTGCATGAATTTTGAAGGTGGTAAAAGAAGCTACCCAATTTGCACCAAATGTGAAATCAGTCCTTTTTCTCCCCAGCACATTCTGCAATGTGTGGGGTTTTCATGTGAGGAGGCTGTTGCTTCTCCCCTGCTGTTCCTAGACTTTTTGAAGATAAATGGACTCATGGATCTGGTCTAGTTTCACTAGACCAGATGGTGATTAGTCCCGCCACCACCACATATGATGGAAAGACATCATGGCAGGTATACAAAACCCAGTTCTCAATTGTAGCCAATGGAAATGGCTGGGATCCTGTTACCAAAGCTCGCCAACTGGCTGCATCCTTGCGAGCGGAGGCTGCAGATGTCTTAAGAACAGTCCCGGAGGAAGAACAATTAAATTTTGAAGCGCTCACAGTGGCCCTAGAGCTACGTTTCGGCGAAAAATGTCTAAAAGACTTTAGTCGCCTGCAATTAAAATCACGCCAACAAAGACAGAGTGAGACTCTCCAAGATTTGGCGACAGATGTAGAACGGCTATCTCATCTTGCATTTGCCGATTGCCCAGCTGACGTACGAGACACCTTGGCTCTACAATACTTTATTGATGGCGTGAAAGATCCTGAAATTCAGAAGGCTCTCAGATTGGCGGAGTTAAAAGACTTGAAATCAGCTCTAGTGTACGGCCTGAAATACGAGGCTGCCCAACAAGCTTCAAGAAGGGACAGACATCTGATGAGGGGAGCAGAAATAACCAATTCAGATCCTGGTATGGCGGATACTCTGAAAGAAATGCGTGATATTCTGTTATCCCTGAATGTCAAGTACAATAGAAACGCACAAAAGACGAAGGTAACGTGCTGGAGGTGCGGAGCCGAAGGACATGCTCAGCGGAACTGTCAATCTCGCCAAGATCAACGAGCTGGGAACGCACTTAGAACCAAAGCACAGGAAAACTAGAACATGGCGGTCTCGCGGGGCGGAGGTTGCCAGTTAATAAAAAGCCCCATTTTGAGGTTTTTCAAATTTCTTCAGAAAGTGGCGGCGGAAATGGATTCTTCATTGAAGCCCATGCAAATAAATTACCCTGTCGTATGATCGTCGATACAGGGGACAATGTCACCATCATGCGGGAAGATATTGCTCAACAACTTAATGAGAAAATAATCTGGACGCCGCCCTGCGTTACCCTCCAGACTGTGACAGGTGACAAAATTCCAATTATTGGCAAAATGAACATCAAGATAACTTTCGGAAATAACGCATATAGTCATACTGTCTATGTGGCTAAAATTACGGACAATTTTATCCTCGGACTGGACTTTTTAGAGAAATATAATTTTATTTTGGACTTTAAAGATAGCTCTTTGCATTCTACGACGGAAGATGTAACCCTTTTTCGGAAAGAAGTGAAATCAAACCCTGTTATCGAATAATTTCTTCATCGGATTTCACCATACCGGCTAGGCAAGAACTAATATTGAAGGGATATACAGACCAAGAGAAAAATTTTCGACTTGGAGTCCTTGAATTTCCTGATTTCGAGAATTTTCCAAAAGGGGTTTTAGTAGCTTCAACACTTGTAGACATTACAAAAGAAACCATACCAGTAAGATGTGCCAACGTAAGTGATAAACCGAAAATTATTAAGAAAGGTAAGGTGTTAGCCACATGTACCCCCAGTGACCCGTGTTGAGAGAAGTTTGTTCCAAACATCAAATGTGTCATTTGAAAATTTAACGGAGGATTTGCTAAAAACCACAGAATTAACTCAGAAACAGAGAAGCGCTGCAGAGAAAATGCTTCGTGAATTTAAGGAACTGGTTCCCAAGTCATCCGAGGAGTTTGGAAGAACAAATTTAACAAAACACCGAATTGACACAGGAAGTCCTCCTCCTATTAAACAACATCTTCGAAGATTACCATTTGCCAAAGTGGAAGAGGTAAAAGATCTTTTAAAGGATATGCAAGCAAAGGGCATCATTGAACCTTCTACTAGTCCCTGGGCCTCTCCCATCATCTTGGTCCGAAAAAAAGACGGTTCAACGAGATACTGCGTGGACTACCGTCGTTTAAATGACATCACCAAGAAAGACAGTTACCCTCTTCCCCGAATAGATGACACTCTAGACACATTATCTGGAAATGTGTGGTTCTCTACTCTTGATTTTAAAAGTGGCTATTGGCAGGTAAAGATGGATCCCGTAGATCGTGAAAAGACCGCATTTACAACAAGCGGACAAGGACTTTGGCAATTTAAAGTTATGCCTTTTGGTCTATGCAATGCACCTGCTACTTTTGAGCGCCTCATGGAGACGGTGTTCAGAGGACTCTCTCCTGAAGTTTGTCTTATTTACCTAGATGACATAATCATCGTGGGGCGAGATTTTGAAGAACATCTTAGCAATCTGAGGAAGGTGCTAGAAAAATTGAAACAAGCCAATTTGAAGTTAAATCCAGCCAAATGTAATTTATTTCGCCGTGAAGTGAGCTACCTCGGACACATAATTTCGGCTGAAGGCGCAAGAACTGACCCCCGAAAAGTGGCAGCGGTTAAAGAATGGAGCCAACCTCGGAATGTGCACGAGTTGAAAAGCTTCTTATGCACTGCACTTATTATAGAAGGTTCGTAAAAGGATTTTCTTTAATCCCAAGACCACTTCATAGGTTGACTGAGCACAAACGGCCATTTGTATGGACCGAGGAATGTGAGGTAGCATTTACCAGCTTGAAGGAGGCTTTAACATCCGCGAATATTTTATCTTATCCGGATCCTGATAAACAGTTTGCATGGATGCCAGCCATGCAAACGTAGCAGTATTATCTCAAGAAATCGACGGCCAAGAACGTGTCATCGCTTACTGGAGTAAGTGCCTGTCGAAGCCCGAGCGAAATTATTGCGTCACCATGAAAGAATTACTTGCCATCGTTAAAGCTGTTGAAAATTTTCACAGTTACGTTTACGGGCGAAAATTCCTGCTCCGAACAGACCATGCATCTCTCACATAGCTTTTGAATTTCAAGAACCCAGAGGGACAGATTGCTAGGTGGATACAGAAACTCCAGGAGTACGACTTCGACATCCGACACCGCAAAAGATCCTTGCACGGAAATTCAGTCGCTTTGTCCAGGAAACCCTGTTCAGGGAATTGTCGCTTTTGCTCTACAGCTGAAATGAAATATGGGAAAACGGTGCCGGTTGTGCGCCAGATCACTGCGTCAGCTACATCACATTTAGACCCTTGGAGTGATAAAGAAGTTCGCGAAGCACAAATGAAGGATCCTGACCTAAAACCCATTATTGAACGCATGGAGTCGTCTAGTGTGAGATCCTCTTGGCAAGACATCTCTAGTTTAAGTCCTGGTATCAAACGGTATTGGGCTTTTTGGGATTCTCTTCACATTCGAAACGGCGTCCTGTATAGAAAATGGGAATCCGAAGATGGCAAAACATCAAGGTGGCAGTTAGTACTCCCTCGATCACGAATACCTGACGTACTAAAGGAATTACATAATAGTTCAACAAGTGGCCATTTCGAAGTTATGAAGACCATGCAGAGAGTTCGAGAGCGGTTTTATTGGAATAACGTAAGAACTGATGTCGAAAAATGGTGCAAGTCTTGCGATACCTGTGGAGCCCGTAAAGGACCGAACAGACGTAGTCGCGGAAAACTACACCTATACAATGTAGGGGCACCATTCGAAAGAATTGCGTTCGACATCTTGGGACCTTTTCCACGATCGAAAGACAATAACCGATACATTTTATCTGTCATGGATTATTTCACGAAATGGCCTGAAGCATATCCGATTCCCGATCAGGAAGCGACAACTGTTGCAGAAGTGTTAGTGGAGAATTGGATTTCAAGGTTCGGAACACCCCTTCAACTCCATTCCGATCAGGGGAGAAATTTCCTTTCTGCTGTCTGCCAAGAACTTTGTAAAATCCTGGGAATCGATAAAACACGAACAACCCCTCTACATCCACAATCGGATGGCATGGTAGAAAGATTTAATCGAACGATCCTGAATAGTCTCTCTCACCTTGTTTCAAAGAACCAACAAGACTGGGATCAGAAACTACCGCTGTTCCTGCTGGCTTACAGAAGTGCCGTCCATGAAACTACCGGCTTTACACCCTCAAATATGCTCTTTGATCGTGAACTCCGTCTCCCCTGTGATCTCGTATTCGGACGTCCACCGGATGCGCCTTCTTCGCTTGAAGACTATGTTGAGAATCTCCAGGCACGGTTAGAAGACGTTCATCAATTTGCCCGAGGTCGCATTACCATCGCGACGGACAAGATGAAGATCCGATACGATGCAAGAGCTACAGGACATACATTTAACGAAGGTGACAAGGTTTGGTTCTGGAACCCGTACCGACGTAAAGGACTTTCTCCGAAGCTTCAAACATCGTGGGAAGGGCCTTATACAGTTCTAAAAAGACTGAACGACGTCGTGGTTCGAATCCGTAAGTCTACGAATGCTAAGCCTAGAGTCGTTCATTACGATCGCTTAGCTCCGTATTATGGTAACAATACTTAGTTTAGGGATCAATTTGAACCATGGTTTCATCACCTTCAACCATTTCCTTTTGTAAATAGTCCTGTAAATAGTTTTTTTTTATTTGTTATGTTGAGTATACTTTCATTGTCATTTGTTTATCTTATATTTAAAATAATATAATTGTTTGATTTAAATGGCTTTCTGCTCAAGTGTACTGCCCGAGACGTGCAGTCTTTGAGGAGAGGGCAATGTTACGATTTTGGTATTTAAAATATGTTTATAATGTTAAATTATGTCAAAATTACTATTCTGCTTGAAAAATAGTGCAGGATTAATGTTTATTGCATGTAAACATGTGAATTAGATCAATTGCTATGGGACCTTGTAAATAACATGGGGCTCTTTGGGTATCTCGCCAAATTGGCGAGATATCGTTTAGTTGGCGACAGTTTTGGCAACTTATTTTGTCGCCAAATTTGGCGATATTTGACGACTTTCGGTTCCGGGCGGTTCTCCTATTTTCTGGAATGTTCTATCACTTTCTCTGTGTCTATATAAGGCATACTAAAATGCAACATGGGGCAGTTGTTATTCAGATTTCTTAAAGCTCAGACGCGCCCGCAGCCTCTGTTACTTTACGGGTGATTCCGTTGTGATTTATGCCGAAGAGAGTACGAAAGCCTACGGCTTTGAATTTGATCTATTCCCCGCTGGATCAGTACATTGCGTTGTGTTACTGTTGTGTTGTATTACTGTGACTTCGGCTGTTCTTATGCCTTTCTGAACATTGTATTCTTCATTGGGCTGATAATAAAGAACTGTTTTGTCACTGTCCTGAGTAAAGTCTATTCAATCCCTGAACCCAACAGTGAAATTCGTTACAATATTCATTTTCCTAAGACTGTTTCTAATATATGTGTGTAATATAATAATAAAGATGATGTTATAAACTATGAAAACTTAATAAACTGCATCACATTATTAAAAATCACATTATTATTAATTTTACTAAAGAATTAAAATATATTTTTAAACGTATTAAGAACTGTTCAAAATTATCTCAAACAGTTCTAAATAATGACTATTTTGCTCACAAAATGAAAATACAAATTACATAAACCTAATGAATTAAATGAATATGCAGGTTGTCTTATGTTAAATTTGATTTTCTTCCTTAAATCCATTAATAAAAAGAACAATTACCTGAAGCAAAACCATTCAGCTCTTCTAAAGAAAATTCTGGTGGAAAAAAGTATTTCAAAAATTAGTAACAAGAATAATTATTTATATTTGTCAGTACAGGATGTCAAATAACTATTCATAGTTTATTTAATCATTTTACAAAATAAGTTGATTTAAATTTACTAATCTTATAATTTCAAATAACACGGTATAAGATAAACACATTTCCAAAATGAAACTTAATTGCTGCATTTATTCATGTTTCAAAAATAATAAAAGAAAATATTATTACTATATTAATATAAATGAAATCAACAAATGATATCTAATTCTTACAGAACATAAATACAAAATGTCAGACATGAGCACTGAATCATATACTTGGGTAATGGTACTCAAAAGTAATATACATATCTCTGCAGATAAACAAAGGCTTTTCAAGAGTTACTTTGAAAAATCAGGGGGAAAAAAACTACTATCCAAACAAAAACCTTAAAAATCGCTCAATCGTTCCTGTTGTAATGAAAACCACAATGAAAGAAAATAAAGATGAAACTAACAGGAAAGCATCGAAGGAAAATGAATACCAATTTCTAACATTTCGATGAAAGATAAGCAAGATTTGTGATCATTCTCTACCTCCTAAAATAGAATAGCAAGCCTTACCATCTAAAAACAATTATCGCTTGTTAAAAAGAATTATTTGCATAATTTATGAGAAAAAGAAAAATTGTACTTAATAATTTCTTTCAGTAATTATAAAAAACAAATGTTTAACCATTAGATTACTATTCCAAGAATAAAGTAAGCAATAAAACAGAACAACCATGCTTTATTTGTAGTCTGGACAAATTCTTCAAAACAAAAACTTTGACTCACCAATGTTGTAGGCTCAAGTCCTGGTAGAACGGAGACCCTCGGCTAATGCACATTAAATTTGTTTAGGCTTGAAGTCTTCACACTGGCATAGTATGGATTTTGGATGCCAGTTCAGGTTTCATAATCATCATCACTTGATCAAGGTTCAAAATTATGAAGTTTTTCACCAATAGCCCTTGTGTTGCTTCTAAGTGAGGCGTAAATGATATCAAATCATTTTCTCACTAATGATGTTATGAAAAAATGCAAGCAAATTTTCATGCTTTGGAATATTTTTATAAATTAAGGTAAATATTTTAATAAGATAACTTATGCCTTAACATCCTCTTTTACAGAGGATAGCACTTTGGAAATTCTGTTTCCTGTTGGGAAAAATACCCTTCTAGATATCCTTTCTTTCAATATGTTACAGTTCATTCTTAACCTCTAAATATTTAAAATCAAGAATTTTTCAAAATGATAAAACCACCAATTTAATTTTATTTAGGCACTAATTTTGTTTCAACTTTTATAGCGAAAAGAATAAAATACTTCTAAAAAATGTAAAAATTGCAATTTTCAATTGTGTTAGTTTAATATTTGATTAAAATGAACTCCTTTCATGCATTTATAACCTTATTGATTTCATATAATTTTTATTGAGCTTTCATACAACAGTAATTATTTCTTTCCTAGTAAATATTTGACATACAGACCTAGGTAGGCAGAATTCAAGTTTAATTAAATATCAAATTAATAATTTTAAAATAATATCTTATTTAGAAGTACATGCGATTCCATTGTCAAACAGCTGTATAAAATAATTTAATTTTAAAATTTAAAGTTTATTTTTAATTATTTATTTTGTTTATGCTGTTAAAAGTTTTAATTTTAACAATTTTAAATTTCATTTAAGGATAGGAAAATAAAAATAAAAAAAGGAAATGTCAGTTCAACAATAAATTAACATTTGTGATACATAAAAAAAAAGATATTACTGGTTGTTTGTTTTGAGCGCAATATTTGTCACGGAGTATTTTCAATTAAATTTAGATGCAAAGCATCTATAAAATGAAACACTTGTTACAATATAAGTAATCAATAGATGCAATAGCTTCCACTAATTAAGTAACAAGCTTTTGAAACTTCAAATTATTCTGAAGATGAAAAATAGCTAGCTACAAAATGGGGTATATTTGTATAGATATAGAATATTTCTATATATGCAATATTTGCATTTTATACCATTAATCACAATCAAAATTTTCATAGAATAAATTGTGCAATGACTGAAAAAATTTCCCATTTTTAAATTTTCATGCACCAGAACCAAACGCACGATATATTTAGAAGACTTGGAAGCCGAAGCATTTGCTAAGATTTTATCAGGTGCTTTGAATCATTATGAAACTAGGCTGTATCCAATACTAGTAAGTAATTTTAATGTAACCAAGGGAATTCAAGAAGAAATTTTAAATTTAGAATCAACTGAAAACGAAACAGTTGAAATTTTGTTTAACCACATACACACAAATCAATCATCAAAAACAATTTAAAACCTCAAGTTGTTGCACTTACAACTAACAATACAAGCTCCAATTTTGGAGGCAGATGATGAAAAGAGGTGGATAACATGTGTACGTTAAGTTACAAGATTTACTCCACAAAAAAATATTCAGAATAGGTTGCAATCTACATACTTTATCAAATGCAATCAACCCTGTAAGTTGTGTCATGCCAATTGATGCAGAAGTAATAACTACAGTTAGCTTGTATTTTAGTCATTCTACTGTTAGACTCACACACATGGTTGAAAACAATTATATGAAGAGGCAAATGCTGAATACAAAAAAAAACTTTTATGATTTTCAAAAGTTATATGGCATGCTCTAACACCTGCTCTAGAACAAGTTCTGCATTTATTTCAGCTTCAATGGACATATTTAAGTTTAGGCAAATGTCCTAAGACCTGGGAGTCAATTTTCAATGAAGAAACATCTGAAATATTGATGCATGTTGCCTTATATCAAGCATCCATTTTTCAAAAAAAAAATTCAAGATGAATAGATTTCAGCAACCAAAGTGTTTTATCTTAAATAAATTTATTTTTCAATATAATTTGATTTGATTTTAAATTATGTTGCCCTGTGAATTGCACATTATGTCAGGCTATTGGCAATTAACCTCCTAATTCCTCTTAATGGTCAATTGATGAAGACAACACCTGAGCTGGTGCCCCTTTTCTAAGCTTCCTCGTCACTTCAGCAGAAGGATTTTGAGCAATGACAGATTTAACATGTATCAGCTCCTCTACATGATGGGATTTCAATGGAGCTAGGTTTCGAAACTGCAACCCAACAATGCAAACTATAAGCCAGTAACTAAGACCACTCGGCTACTACGGCCATCCAACAATATAAATTAAAATTAGAAAGAAAAATTTCTCCTTTTAACTATAAAAAGAGAATTACCTGAGTTAGAGGAACTGAATTCGAGGATAATGAAAAAATTTGTCAAAGAATCCTAGAATTTCTATCAAGTATATTCTGAATATATCAAAGAATGGTCTGAAGCAATCATTATGGGTAGCAACAGTCTAGAATGATGTTTTTTTTTTTTTTACTTCAACTTGCTTTCAGACTTGGAAATATATTTATTCTTGTATTAAGCTTTTATTAACAAAAATTACTAGGCATCACAATTGTCAATTTGAAGATATTAGAAAACTGAATATTTACATTCTGAAACATTGATAGAGTGGGAAAACGAACAAGTTGAAGTGGGTAAAAGATAGGCAGAAATATTCAACCATTTCAAAAATGTACATATGTCATATGCAAAATTTACTTCTATAGTCCATTTTTCATAATGGAATTTTTGGAACTAATAAAGCAATTGAAAGGCTGCTTTCAATTGCTAATGATTTTTGGACAACTGAAAAGAAAATGTTAATACCCTAGCTGCAGAACTTAATATGAAATCCCTCATGAAAAGTAGTTCTTGTACAAATATTTATAATAATTTTGTTAGGAAATGACATAGTAACAGAAAATATTCATTCAATCAAAAAATATTCATATTAAGTAATAATCAATCATAACATCTCAGCACTCTCTATTTACTATACAACAATACTTTCTTTAGTTATTCTTAATAATTTTATTTGCAATGTTTGTATAATTTATTTACATCATTCTTTTTATTGGAAAAAAGTAGCTCATCTTATTAATATAAAATAATCACGCTCTTTTACATATTAAAATAAAGATGATGCATACCAAGATGATTTGTGGAAACTGAATCAAACATTATATATTTTTTTATTGCGAGCCCATGTTTGAATTAAGTTTTTTCATTTTCATGGAATGCAGAGTTGTAGTGATTTCCTTTTATACTGATAAAAGCAGGTTTTAAATTGACATATTAAGAATATGACATTGATGCTTATGCATTAAATATTAATATATATATACAATAAAAATTTTAACTAATGAGAAAAGTCACATGTTAACTTTCTTCTAATTTCAGATGAAATATGATATTTTTGTGTTATTTGTTATTTACTAGTTAAAACCAACTGCAACTTATAAAAAGATTATACAATTTTATTAGTATATATTTTTTCTGTAGCAAACACCAGTAGTAAATTTCCATATCTCAGTTTTGTGTGATTCTATAAAAACTGAACTATTTTTTAATGTACCCCCAGTATGAAATGAAGATATCCAACCAATGAATGCAGTTTTAAAAAAATGTGAAACATCTCCAGACCATAACTATCCAAAATACAAAAAAAAATTTAGTATAGCAAGCAAAAGAAAGTTGGAAACATCAAAGAAAAATCCAAAACTGTTTCAGGAAATATAGTACATCTATAAAATGAACATCTAATATCAAGTATATGATTTTAGGGAGAGGAATCATAAATTGATTAATTATTAATGCTGTATTTTACAAAAAAATTTGCGAGCTATTGGTGATAAATCCCATAAATTTGAGCCATAATCTTGTGATGATGACAACACTTGTGCTGCCGCTCTTCTTTTCAAACTTCTCCACACCAGGCCAACATGAGGATTCTAAGCTTTGACAAATTTAACATGCATCTTAGCCTTTCTACACGGCATGTATTTCATGTCATCACAACTCAAACTCACAATTAAATAGGAATTTGTTTAAGATGTAATGGATAAAATTTAAGAAAATATTTGATGCATAAATATACATACATTGGTTTGATACATTAATATATATTCGTAAAAATGGAAAAACCTGAACCAATATTAGTTAATTTGTTTAAAATCATTTATGGAGAATCACTGTTTGAAGGTGAAACAGTTGCATATGCATCAACATTTCAGTTAATGTTGGCATGTGTGAAGCATGTACACACATGAGAACGAGGATAAAACAGGTTTAGGTGTGAGGATGAGGCAGATTATGTGCAATTGCTGTGATAAGGATCAAAAAGGTCAAAGGATGGCACAAATATTCCAAATGGGCAAATTTTAAAATTAAAAATTATTAGAATGCTGGGATAAGGTAGATCTCAAGCCAAAGTGTCTCAAATTCTGAATGCGCCTAAATGTGTGATTTCAAGACTGACAGATATATCAAAGTACAGGAGATACAAGAGAAACAACCATTTGTCAAGACCAATATTTGGTAATAAAAATGGGACTGTGAAAAAGTTATGCTACAGAGCTACCACATAAGATGTATGAAGATGTAAGATCCCAGATGTATGAAATGATTAGCAACTGCTAATCGTAACCTAACTTATCAAGCAATACTTCAAATGTACAATGCTGACTCTAGTCAGTATATTTCAGAAAGAACTCTCAGATGCAGTGGTGTAACATACACCTCCGCATTACGGGGGGCCCAGGGACTCTAGGGCGCCAAAAACTTGACTGATGCTAAGTATGTATTTGGGCTTGGGGCCCTAAACCTGAGTTTATAGAGGGGCCCTAATATTCCCCATTACGCCTCTACTCAGATGAGAGCTAAATGGATTTAGAATATTTAGCTGTGTATGTCTCTGATTAATAACCAATCAAAAGAAAAGTAATTTTAAAGAAATAAAAAGGAATTGTCAATGGACTATTGAGAAATTGAGCCATATGATTTGATCCACTCTTCATTTATTTGCAAAATGTGGCAACTTTTACTTAACTCCCCCCCCCCCAATGAAATTTAAAATCAGTCAGTTAAAATGAACAATGACCAATGTTTCAATAGTGCAATGAGGTGAGAATTTGGGGAGATTTGAAACAGAACAATCACAGATGCATATTGCTAGATAATTTAATGTAACGTATAGTGTTGAGTGTAACGTAAAAAAGCAGTTTAATGAGACTGAATTCATAGACATAATCAAGGTCGTCCAAGAGAAAGAGCGAATGAAGATTGATATTTGTCTATTACAATGAGGCATAACAGGAGTGCAGCAATTTTTTTTAGCTGTCTTGTGGCCACAAAAATCCGTGTTTTCAGGTTACTGCTTTTAAATAGCTACATGAGAGATGTACGTTTGTAAGAAGTCTAGCTGTTTACACTCTGCTCATTTCTGTGCAGAAAATATCCTGTTTAATATAGTGCCAAGAACATTGACATTGGAGCAGGTATCAGTGAAAGACTTAGATTCACCGATGAATCTAGATTCAGGTTAACTGATACTTAACATATCTTGGAAGAACTAGAGATGAAGAACAAGATGTCCTACAACACCCAAGAAAAAGATCCTTATGTTAGAGGAGGTTTTACTGTTTGGATAGTTTAAAAGGCAGTGTGACTGCTGTGAAATAATGAAAATGGATGATAATACTCACCTACAAAGAGCGAATATGACCGAGAAATTTCTGAAAAACAAGAACTTTTGCAATCGATAACTCTAAATTTGTTAATGAACGTTGTTATCAAAATGAATTGCTCAGATAAAATAAATGAGCGTTTATTAATGTCACACTTTGAAGCTATGCTTGGGAAACTGGCAAAGGACCCTGGTCAAGTGACGAGGACAACAACCAAAACCGATACTTTCCTCTTCAAAGTTTTACACCACCTCAACATAAGGATTCAACAAATCCGACAGATTTAACGTGCATCAGCCCCTCTACATGAGGAATTTGCGACCCTGACCACTCGGTTACAGACAGATCTCCAGACCTTAACCCTTTACAAAATGTTTAGTATGCATTGGAGAGGACAAATGCAACTCAACTCTCCTTTTCTAAAGCCATCCAGAACTTGAATTTTGGATTGGATGAGGTGTCGGAGTGATTGTCAGTGGCATACACGAAGGTGGGGGTTGGGAGTCCATACCCCTTCCATACAACAATAAATTTTTAATTTTTAAAATAAAGATTACGCTTTTTAGCGCTTTTTCTCTCGTCTACTTGGGTTTTTTTTAATATAAATTTCTCCCATACAAGTAGTCTGAGGCCAAAATTGGCGATTATCAAAGAGATTTAGGCTTGTTTTATAACAATTCCCAATGTGAAAAGCTGTATAAAAGTAAAGAACAAAAAAGAGGGTACCTTACTCTATGTTAATTCATTTCTTTGTTCTACCTTGTAACTTCTATTTTAAATTCTGCAGCGCTGATGAGCTGTACACACGATCATGATTGTGCATCTAGTCATACCACAAGTTTTGATACAGTTATAAAGGAGATAAAATAAAAATAAAATTGCAATCAAATTCAAAATTTTTTTTTTCTTGGGTTTAATTTACCGTTAAATTTAACGTATAGCACCTCTTATTCAAAATTATCCCCTTTTGACATCACACAGACTTAAAGTCCCTTTAGCCCCAAAAATCTATCGAAGCACCCTCACGGGAATTTTCATCACTGCTTTCCTTAAAGTACGTTTAAGACTGCACAAATTGGGATGCTGTTTTTTACCACAATTTAAAGTCGAGTGGATTTAAATCCGGACTGCTGGAAGGCTAATCTTTTGTGCTCTATGAAGTTCGGTATATTCTTTTTTCAACCATCGCCGGGTCGTCTGGACCTTATGAGCAGGAGCAGAGTCCTACTGAAAATGAGACAAATTCGCGACAAATCGGGGAACAATAGGACAATATGCGAGAACAAAGAAAGTTTTCAACTCTGTTCATCCTTGTCCTCGAAATCTACAACGATTCCGAGGTAAATGAATTGTTTTCCTGAGCAATCAGAGTAGCTCCTGCTGCCTTCAGAAGCGTAGATTTTATGAACGAAGAGGCCTGTGTAATTTCTGAGGCCTTTGTCGCCCTAAAAAAATGGGCGTAATTGTATTGCGCAATCCGTGCTTTAAAATTCAATCGAGACATGCACTCTTTTTTTCAATTGACTTCTAGAACTCAAACGGTCAGTATCCCAAGATCCATGAAGTTAGCGACTTATCATTGCAGCAAAATCTTGATTCGTTTTTGGTTAAAGAAATAAAGCTCCAACCGAGGCTGGAACCCCTTTATCGGCAACTAAAATCTTTTCAAAGATGATAGAGTCAATTTTCCGAGTACTCGTAGTAATACAGACACCGCGATATACTGTAAAAATAATCTTGGGAGAAGCAGAGCGCTCCTTTCGGAAATACGGAATACAGATGTAACAGCTATCGAAACCGAAAATTAATAATTTCCCCATCCATTCCAGTTGTCTCTACTTATGCTCGATCTTTTTTGTGGAAAACAATAAGTTATTCTTTTAGAAAGACTTTTTACATAGTCTACCAACCTAAAGCAGATCTTGAGTTCTACCAACAATGAAATTATTGCAGAAGACTTCAACGCGTCTCATAAAATGTGGAACAATACTAGGTCAAACACTTTTGGCTTGGCCCTGCGCAAAATTATTAATAATTATCCAATTGCTAAGATTGTTGCAACGTACACTTCTACTCATATAAATTCACGTTCTCGAAGGGGAGAACGTGATTCTGTTATTGACTTAGCTATTTTTAAAAATATTCCCTTTAATTATGACAGCGTTATAAGATGTTCTGACCATCTTCTGGTCAAATTAACTCTATAAACAGATTCTGCTATTCTAAAATTAACAGAGCTCTTCATCAACTAGGTCATCAACAAAAAGTAAACTTCCCCCACATTTCTGAGTCATTTAAAAATCATGATCTCGATATTGCTTAGAAAAAAAAACATTTCGGAGGCACTTGTGGTAGCCTCAAAATTAAATTTCAAAAGTCCACCTCTAAAAATTCCCCCAGAAATTTGCCATAGAAACCGTATTTGGACATTTTTACATCATTAGGGAGGCCTGGCATTACAAATTAAACTCCGAGCACTCAATAATGAGGTAACCAAAACTATCAAAAATCCTAAAGTTATCCCGTCAAAGATGGGAGAAAACCATTGAGGCTTTACCACCTGAGACAGGCACTCTTTGGAGAGCCTCTTCACTCAAAAAGCCCTACTCCTTAAAAGGCACTCTTGGCAGTGTTGCATCAGCTCCAATCAAAAAGGTGGAGGTAATCACGGACAAAAGCAGTTCACATTCAACACCAGAGCTGAAGACCAAAGATTTTTAGCTTACACACAAAAGAAAGTTCAAAGAATTCTTGATCACCTACCTGCATCGGCCTGATCAAAACATCACCTGGCGAGATACAGGAATTTATTAAAATTCTAAATCCGAATGAAGCGCCGGGATTGAATTTAATCACTAAATGCGCATCCTTAAAAATCTCCCTTCAAAAATTAAAATTTTCATTGCTTTGCTGTTCAATAAGCTTATAGAGAACATATACTTTCCTAAGAGTTGGGGACGACTGCCGTGGCAGTCCCAATCTTCAAATCCGGCTCTGACAATTGTAACCCTCAAAATTACCTCCCTATCTCACTACTTAACAGTTTGAGCAAAGCTTTTGAATTGCTAGAACGAATATTGCTTAGCCAGGAATATTATTATACCAGAACAGCATGGCTTTGCCACTGTATGCTCTACAACAACACAGCTATTTCGAGCCACTGAATTGGTTCACATAGGCTTTCAAAACCAACAGGCCCCGGCACTTTTTGTGGATATAGCTAAAATCATGGATAAAATTTGGCATGATGCATTGATTTCCAAGTTGATGCGACTTGGTATTTCGGACCAATTCCTCAAAATTCTACACTCTTACCTGAATTTGAGAAAAATTAAGGTAAGGGTTGAAAACAGTCTTTCCACCCTCTTTCCCATCCTGAGCGGTGTTCCACAGGGTTCACTCCTTGTGGACTCATCCTTTTTAATTTGCACATTAATGATATTCCGAAAGCTGCCAACGTCCAATGCCCGCGGATGATACTACCATTACCCCTAAGAACATCTGTAATTTCAAAATTATCGAAAGATTACAGAACTTTATCTCAATGTTACAGCTCTAACTCATTGACCGAAAAATTAGTCAATACATTCAAAAAACACTTGCTTCCTATTTTCGAAACAACGGTGTATCAGAAACCTCCATATCACCATTTTTAACCAGCTTGTTCCCTGGGTAACTAAATACACTCATGGACAAAAAATTAGGGCACCAAGAAATAATAGCAGGATTGTAACGAAAGTTCTCATGAAGGTACATGTCGGGGAGATATACAAATGATTAGAAATGCAGCATGATTGGGCATTACGTATAGCCGGTAGAGGGCGCTTAATGTCGTTCTCCGTGGAGTATAAAACAGGTAACCAAAACTTGTTGATGTGTAACATCTTTACTCTCGGTTGCTGGATATTTGTTGGAGTGATTTCGTGAAAAGGGACGGAAATGCGTAACAGGAAGTCGGGGGAAGCGCACGCTGTTTGATTTGACCAATTCAGCGCCTTGAGGGTGTCTCTTCGCTAGCCTCATCTAGGGGTCCAACTCTACTAGCAATTAAGACGCCCGCCTACCGCACATACCAGCAAGTCTTCTTACACTTCATCCAGAATAAACTTGTGACTCTTACGCTCAAATGTCAAAGTCTCAGGGCTCATTATGTGTGAAATCTGAGGATATATTTATATATGTGTAAACTATATATTAACAATTATATTTCTTGTTTAACGTCTGACAAAGCTCATCATTCTTAAAAAAAAAAATAGGAGTAAGTAATATGGAATTATTTGAATAAATATTTAAGTGCTTATCATTTTCATACTTTGAGGTTAATTCCTGTCAATGTCAATTAAATAATATTTTTAATTGTGATTAAAAAAGATTTCTCGATTAAAAAAAACTAACTAATTAAGTAAACGGGTATTTTTAATTTTCTCTAATATTTCTAATTTTTAAGCATGAGCTTGACGGTGTCTCTTCGCTACCCTCGTCTGGGGGCTCAACTGTAGTAGCAATTAAGACGCCCACCTACCGCACATACCAGCAAATCTTGTCATTTTGGTGGTCGCATACATTTCCCCGAATCAAACAGTTAAAAAAATTAAAGATTGCCTGCATTTTGTACTTTTACCGTATACCGAAGGTGGTTCTGCTCTTTTTAAAAAAAACTATCACTCGCTTCCCATGATTTTGAGTCGTGATTTTAACGTTGACTTCAGTTTGCCAGAAGCTGAGCCGCTCATAGCTTTTCTGAAAGATGAACTCAAGCTAGTTGTTGAAATGTTTCTATAACTAACAGTGTAGTTTTCAACGATTTTTAAATACTTTGAAATCACAAGTATATGTGTCATACTTTAGTTTTCATAAATCTACTGTCTCCGCTCTTCCCCAAATTGAACAATAATAAATATTTTTGATAAAAACTGCATTACTCCTTGTGTTAATTAAATAAAATTTTCATTAAAGATATAATTTTTTGATAGAAAGTTATTTCCAGTTATAACCGATTCATTTCTTTCAGGATTAAAGTCACTATTGCGTATTTACCATGATAACAAGTCAGATGTTACACATCATATGCGATTACTGTAAGACTCGTTTCTTTTTTTGAATGTGATGAATAGCTTACGAAGGAAGCGCTGAAGTAGACATGCCATTGCGCCGTATTCGAAGACAATATGAGCAGCTGTCGCAGTTTGAGAAGGGGAGAATCATCGGCATGATGGAAGCTAGATGGTCAGCTAGGCGAGTAGCTCGTCAATTATGCCGCTCTGATTGTGTTGTGACCAGTGGATCCCAGAGATGTCATTTACACGAAGACCAGGATCAGGACGCCCTCGACAGACCAGTCATCGAGAAGACCGCCGCATCGTAAGAAATGCACACGTACAGTCAACTGCTTCATCGGCCGCCATCCAGGCCCAGGTAGCACCTTCGCTAGGGGCCCATATGTCTTCTCGAACCATACGAAGGCGTCTGACTGAAAGACATTTGGGACCGCGGCGCCCATTACGTGTGTTGCCCTTGACGCCCCCGTTTGGAATGGTGCCGCGCACGAGGAAACTGGACCGCAGCGGAATGGAACCAAGTCGTCTTTAGAGAGAATCCAGATTCAATCTCCGCAGTTATGACAATCGTATTCGTGTGTGGAGACCCCGTGGTGAACGCCTTAATCCTGCCTTTGCTTTACAGCGACACACGGCTCCCACAGCTGGTGTGATGGTATGGGGTACTATTGCCTACAATACACGGTCACCCCTAGTATTGATACGTGGCACCATGACAGCCCAGCAGTATGTCCATGACATCCTGCAACTACATGTGTTGCCACTCATGCATTTTTATTGTTCTATCTTTTATTGTTTTAGCAGACAAAGACACACATCTCTCAGATTTAAAAAAAAATATGTGCTTTATTCTTGAAATCTCGAAAAAGCTCTTCGGATGCACTTATAAAACAACTTTTTACATAGTCTCCGTCCGTATACGGCTTTCTTCTCTGAGCAATCTCTTCACTAACTACAAAACTACGACGGTAATTTTTCGCAGAAGAGCCGTAGCCGAGGAGTCAAAGAGCCGCGGGTAGCCGACCACTGACCTAGGGGGTTGTTCTTAGAAGCTAAATTAACTTTGGCCCAACATATTCGGTCTGCTCACAAGAAAGCGGCCGGGATGAACCAAACGCCCAACAACTTAATTTCTCGCAAGAGTAAACCTGCGATAAAACACAAGATTTTGCTCTACAAATCTTTCCTTCGTGTGATACTGCAGTACCCCTCCTCCATTTAGGCGGCTTCAGCAATTAGGCAGTTGAAAAGACTGCGTGTCTTCCAAAAGCAGCACCTTCGTAAAATCGCGTGAGTGAGAGAGAATATTAACGTCGCACTGATTAGCAACACGAGGGCTTTTGACGACGGTCCGCGTAATTTTGAGCCATGGTCAAGTGACGCGGACGACACCTGAGTTGGCACCCCCTCTCCTAACTACCACACCAACGGGAGGACGTTTGAGCTCTCGACAGATTTAACGTGCATCGCTCCCCTACACGGCGGATCTTTAGTGGTACTAGAATCGAACTCATGACACGCTAGCCATGATCCGATGCCTAGACCACTCGTAAAATCACGACACTCCCTGGTTTGTCAGAAATCAAGGTCTTGCATAAATATTTAAAAATCGAACCAATTCTTGATTACATTAAAAAACAATATAATAGCTTTTTTTTAATAAACTGCTCACAAATCCCTAATGAATCTTTGAGAGTTCTGCAGGCTTATAATGTCATCCCTAGTTCTGCCAAAAGGCCCAGATCCACGTTGTACCATAATCATCAGCACTTCCCACCCCTAAAAAGATTGCAGGGCTCCTAATATTCATCGAGAATTTGGTTTTCAAAATGTTTGCAAGAATTTGTACGTCAAGTTTTTTTTCTTTCTTCCCAAACACTTTTTGATTTCTTATCAATTTGAAAATTATGCAAGATTTCAATTTCATTAAATTTCCGTTTTCCTTCTGACTTTTTTCAGGCTCGTGAAAGGTGCGGTAATTTATTTCAAATTAAAATTTTTCTATCCATTTTCTTTTTCATACTTTTAATATTTTTTTTTATTTCATTTAATCTGAAGCAATGAAATTTTAATTCATGCTCCATAATGTAGATGGCGAAACGATGCAGTGGATCCCCTTAATTCTCGGCTCTTATTCGCAGAAGCAGCAAAAATCTTTCTATTTTACATGCTTTTATTTAACTTGCAATGTAATTTGTTCGGGTGGAATCTTGCAACTCAATTTTGAAGCTGATATCTTCAACCGATTGAGCTGAAATTTTGTATACACGTTTAGTTTGGATGACAATGCATGTTTTGACTATTTAAATTCCGATATTATAATTAGTTAAAAAGTTATTAATTAATAACCTTAAAACGCATAATTTTTTTTTACCTCTGTGGGCTGTTTATTCCGCTGTGCTCGGTGACGCAAAATAATGAATGATATGAGGGAAATTTTTTTTTTTTGAGTTTTGACGTTTTAAAACAGCGATGTAATTTTTCTATGAAACTCAGACAGAAAATAATTACAGAATCGGAAAGATCATTTATTTCGCCCCGATACGGTATAATGCTTTTTACAAAATAATAATATATTTATTTCTTACGATATTTTTTAAATGAGTCAAAATCGATGCGTTTTTATGAAAATGTCTGAGACGCTGCGCATGATTTTTTCCCCAATTAAATGGATCGAGATTCCGTACTAAAACAGCTCATTTTTTGCTCTTTTAGAATCTGTCATTTAAAAAATAAAATGCCGAAAACTTTTTTTTTTACGATTTTTCAAAAGTACTCAACATTTTAATTAAACATTTAATAACTTCGTCATTTATGAAGATAATCTCACAAAACTTTTTTTTTTTCGTGTGTAGAACAATGTTGTCCGAGATCTGTACGATGATTGAAAAAATTGCTTAAAAATTAAGGATTTAAAAAAAAATTAGTGCTTTTCGTCTGCTACCCATTTGGCGAGAATTCATTTAGCTAGACTGTTCGAAATTAACCGGCAAACGACCTTGCAACAATAGTGCGTTGAATGAGATGAACAGACTGAGAAACCTGTTAAACGATAACTAAAAAGTAAAAAATAAATTAAAAGTAAAAAAAACCTTTTTAAAAACAAGCTTTTATTTAAATGCGCTAAAAAGAAAAAAAAACTTTTCCTTTAAAACTTTTTTACTATTAACTTATAATGTCATTACACAATTTATATGAAATAAAAGCTTGTAGCGAAATTTACCTCTGTAGATAAACAAGTAAATTAAATAACTTTATGTGATTGATTTTAATTTTTAAAATTTTCAAACTAAATAATACGAGTACTTAAATTCTCGCGACAAGCTTTTATATCATAAAGTGTGTAATGACGTTATAAGTTGATAGTAAAAAAAGTTTATTTTATTCTTTTTAGCGCATTTAAATAAAAGCTTGTTTTTAAAAAGTTTTTTACTTTTAATTTATTTATTTCGGTAAACAGGAGCATTTCGGCAGTTTAATTTAATCTTTTTAAAATTCCTCTCATCAAAGCGTTATGTATTAGCAAAGCGATTTGCGTTCCGAGTTCAACTCTAACGTAGTCAGTGTCATACACAAAGGAAGGGTTTGAGGGCTCAAACCCCCTCTCCTATAAAGCAAGAGATTTTAATTTCCTTCACGCTTAAGTCAACGTGTTTTTTAGAATGTACCCCCTCCCCCTTAAGAAAGATCTGTGTACGTTACTGGACGGTAGCCAGACGCGCTCTCGCAGCTACGAGTATATCATAGTTCTTCCCAACCTTTTTATTGTCACGGACCTGTCAACGTTTGATAATTTCATCACGGCCCGTTGAGGGGGGAGGGGGGCGTTGACTGCTAAAAAATTAAAATTTAATTGTATTCAAACACGCCTTCAAAATAAAATACAGTTACACCCAAAAATGAATATAAAGTTATTTAACATGGAACATAAAGTGATTTTCATGGAAAGTGGCATAAAATCGAGAGAAATACACTACAGTAAATAAATTAGTAAGAATTTTCTGTTCCTTGGGCAGACCGGTACCGGTCTGCAGTTTAGGCACTGTCTCAGGCGGTTTTAATCAATTATGCGCCCAGATCAGCCAGATTCATTTCTCTCTCTGCACTAACCTATTCCCACGTTTTCCCTCATCTCTGTGGAAGCATTTAAGCGATTTCGTTATTTCTAATTAATTTGTATTACAATTTGAATGTGATGGAAAAATAAATATTTATGCATATTTTTTATAATCCTAATCACGATGAGCACATCAGACTGACCACCTGAGCGGAATATCTGCTCCTGCACTTCTGCGCCCAAGGTCACGAATACTGAGATGGGCACAGTAGGCCTTGGCTCTCATGGGCCACGCCATTGAGTTTAGTTTAATTACAATGAGAGGGGGTATAACATTTTGTATACTAGAGAACTCGTAATTTTACGCTGTGGGACAGGTTTACGTTCAAGGGTTTACTATTTGTTCTAAAATAGAGCTCCCGTTATGATTTGCTGCGTTTCTCACTCCTTTATCGCCAAAATTGGATCTTTGAGACGCCTTCAAAGCTGATACCCAGCCAAACCGTAACAGAAGCCAGATGATGAGCTCTTCGTTTTTCTTCTCTTTCTTGGGCATTCCTTTCGTATACACCGCCCTTCTGACGGTTAAAAGATAACTTCAACGTCAAAAATTTTCTCGTTGGTAAACTGAATTCACATGTGGCCTTCATGAGCATACCGCCGCAACATTGCTTTTGTTTTAAGGTACCTCTAGCGCTTTAATTCCTTTGTAAGAAAATGACCAGTTTTTCTTCGATAGCCTCTTAGTCTAAAATTATAGTTTACTATGCAACACATTCAGTTTGACATGACAATACGAAACTAGATTAACTGAAATATTCGGTGAATTGTTAACTCATGAAAGTGATGAATCATTTGATATCTATATGAAATATAAAGATATACTATTCAATTGGGTTGTTGACCTTGAACAAAAATCTCAGGTTGAGGAAGTAAATAATAGTATTCATGTAAAGTCTTCAGTAGTTAATCTACCAAAACTTGAAGTTCCGCATAATGGTAAATATAATGGAAATAATTTAATGCTCCTTGAGAGTGGCCTGTTACCCTTTGATCCATGGACCAAGGGTTGGGGACCACTGTTTTATGGTACTGACGCCTTCTTTAAAAATTTATATAAGTACTTTTATTTTCCGCAAACATCTTATCATAGCTATTCAGCAACCAATTGTCCCAGGATTCCTTCGTAGTAGTCATTTTAGCATTTTTAGTATCAGTTATTAACTTCTAGTCAGTAATTTCAGTTAAGAAAAAACCTTTTTTTGGTGCATCAACTCGAATTTTAAGTAACTAGCCGTTGAATAGTTTGATGTCCATGGACCATGGATCGGCAACCTTTTAGCTGTTGCGTGTCAAGCCAATCTACCAATATGATTCAGCGAACCACACAGTAGAGCATTTTTGAAACAATTCAAAAGTTTACAAATTTGTTGAATAGCACGAAGTGCCACTGAGAATTGTATCATATGGCTCGTGTGACATAGGTTGCCGACCCCTTCTATAGACCATGCCTCCTTCTCCAACACTATAGCTTGCTCCTCCATTTTCAGGTAGCACAGGAAAAAAACCAATTTTTTTTTTGTTGAACAAGTTTAAGTAAAATAGAGTATTTTGACATTTCCGAACAAAAAGCAATGTACAACTAACAGATTCTAAGCCTAAGACACGCGTTAAAGGTTTGTCTTGCCAATTGACAATATTCGAAATGAATCTGAGATGTACACTGGTGTCCAAAAGTTGAGCATAAATCGTAAAATGCGAAAAACATGGAGTAAATCTTAGTAAAATTATTCCAAATTTCTTGCAGATATTAATTGGGTGAAGAAGAAACATTGGGTTTATGCAAAACTTTTCAGTCGACTACGTCCTGCGCGAAACACCGGCGCATGTCGGAACGCGGAGAAACCGATTCACGCAGCATAGGCAGTTCAGACAAGTTTCGTGCAACTGCTGTGCGAAGGAACGTTGTTAACCATTAAACAAGGTGAATAATGGTACAAAGACGCCAATTGGACATTTTTACGAAAGGAAGAATAGTTGGAATGCTGGAATCCTCACGATCCCAAACCGAAGTGTCTCGAATTCTGAATATGAACCAGTCTGTGATCTCAAAACTGTGGCAGAGGTTTCAAGGAACGGGAGATGTAACCCAACAACCAGTATCAGGTCGACCAAGAGTCACAAACCCTCGCCAAGACCGATATCAGGTAATAAGTGTGCGACGTCAGAGGGGCAGTACTGCCAGAGCACTGGGTTCGGCACTCACAGTCAACACAGGAATACAAATTTCGAGACAAACTGTTTACAGGAGACTCAATCATGCTGGCCTGTATGCCAGAAGACGAGCAGTTTGCATTTTCCTCACGTCTGCGCATAAACGCGCTCGTTTGAACTGGAGTTTAAAACATCAACATTGGAGTGTGGGAGAGTGGGCCAATGTGATGTTCAGTGACGAGTCCCGGTTTAGTCTGAGTAGTAATTCTCTGCGGGTAACGGTATGGAGAGAATGTGGAACACGTTTTGAACCAAGAAACATAACGGAAAGACGTCATTTTCCATCAAGGGGAGTAATGGTATGGGCAGGCATCATGATGGACGGCCGCACAGACCTCCATTTCTTTGACACGGGGTCTGTGACTGCTCAAAGATACAGAGACGAAGTTCTTGAGCCTTATGTTCGCTTGTTTCGAGGTGCTGTGGGTCCTGACTTCATATTCATGGATGATAATGCGCCATGTCACCGAGCGGTGCTGATTGATGACTTCCTTGAAACGGAAAACATCCAGCGCATGTCGTGGCCTGCGAACTCCCCTGATTTAAATTCTATCGAGCATGGATGGGATATGCTCGGGAGACAAATTGCAGCCCTTTCGCAACCACCAAGCTCCGTTACAGAACTGAAGAGAGCTCTCCAAGAAGCTTGGAACCGTTTGAGCCCACAACTCATCATCTCATAGCAAGTATGGTAAATCACTGTGCAGCGTGCCTGGCTGTCAGAAGTGACCACACGCCTTATTAAACTGCAGCATCAGTATTTTATTTAATGTTTTCTTTCATTTTTTCTTTAATGTGTGAATCCTTGCTATGCTCAGTTTTCTTTCTAACTGCTACTTTGGATAATAAAATTAATTATTATCATTCTTTTGATTTGTTTCTTTACTTTATAACCATTTTACACTCGCATATCACGTTTCCCGCCATTCTGATTTACAGTTCCTTCTTTATTCACATAATCATCAATTATGCTTATCTTTTGGACACCACTGTATTTCACACTTTGCCGCTTTGTAATTAGGCATTCTATAGAATGCCTAGGCAATGTGTTAAATAGGAATCATTTCATACATTGCCGGCTAGATTTAGGCATTGTATAGAATGCCGGATTTTATACTTTGCCGGTAACATATATGTCTAATTTCCTTAAAGTACGTCATGTATTTTTTATAGTATAAGAAAATTACATTAGTATTGAACACCAACTAATATAATTGTCATGTCCTTGAAATTAACTACTTGTTCTCTTTTATATTTATGGCACAACTGTCTTTTAAAATTTACCCTTTTAAGCTTTCTCCTTACATTTGTTACAGTAAATAAAATAATAAAGAATTTTAGGATTAAATATTTACCTTTTGTTTTTAAAAAAAGATCGGAAAATGCTACAGAGCCAATTCCCAAAGACTCCACAAAATACAGCTGCTTACTTAGTTCCAGCAGATAACAAAACTGTCGATTTCTAATCTTTGATTTTTCTTGCAGATCTTCAGGTATTTTCCATGAAAAACCTGATAACAATATACATAAGAAATACAAATATTATTTATAGAATGCCATTTTTTATGTGACACATTACATAGATTTCATAAACATTTTTTAAGAGCCCTAGTCCATAGTTTCCTTAGACGAATTTTGAAAAAAACTTTTATTTGATTGATTGCACCTTTTTTTAAAAAAAATTTATTAAATCTAACATCTTTTGTTATTTACAAAATATGATTATAAAAAATATTTTTAACTATAAGTTATAAATCATGTTAAACACTTATTCTTGCATCTTAAAATGTCATCAATGAAAAAATATCTATTGTTAAAAAGAACATTCAAGTTCAATGTTAGCAAATTCAGGAAACTGTAAGCATATTTTAAATTAAATATAATTTTGTAAAATGTAAAAATTACGACATTTATATTCCCCCCCCCCCTGGAATCTCAGACTAGATGCCATATTTAAAAGGTTATGTTACAAGCATTAGAAATCAAAGTTTAGCATTTACACACATGTTTTTCTCCCTTTTCTAACATTCTTTAGAGTTGATGCGAAACACAATATAAACTTTAACAGTTCTCAAGCATTTGAAAATATAGCACGTAAACATTTATCCATTTTAATTAAAAAAGAAACTTCCTGCATTAAAATTTTTTTTTCTTGACTACAATATTTATTTTACTGTTAGGAACCACTTTTCGAAAAAAGCAATCTGATCATTTCCATTTTCATAACATTTTTGAATAACAATTGCTCAAATTAAATTGATCAGCCTTATATTAAATCATGATTTGTTTATAAATGAATCAATAACATATAGTTATCTTCTAATAGTTTCGTTATAAAGTAGTTAATAAAGGAATTGAGAGAAAAGAAAACTAGCATATTATGACTAAAAAATGAAAAAAATAATTAAACCAAATTATATTAAAACTGTCACAATTTTTAACAATATAATATTTTTAGTTAATTTATGTGTGAGATAGTATTCAAAAATCAAACTAATTTAAATCTTCATATAAATAACCAACATTTAGTGATATACAAATACCAAATTCTAACTTACTTTGAAACACTTTATAAGCATCTTTTGGTCTTTTTAAATGCAAACAGATATCCAAAGCAGCGAATGCTATTGTGAATGGGAACACAAGCACCTTAACAAGCTTTTCCATACCTTTCATATATGAATTTACACAATATAATGGTTCTTGCAATTCAAAATAATTTATATCAAACTTATGTAGAGTGAATAACATCTCAAAGGCGTTACTATATTGTTGTCTTGAAAAAGCATCTAACATTAAAGATGACCCCATTTGTCCCAAAACATTAATTGAATTTGAAGGTAGAGTATCAGCATGTTCTGTGTAAGGAAAAAACATATAAGCTTTTCTACAGAAATAAAACAATATTAATAGAATAAATGTAAAGTAAATGCAAAATGTAGGTATGCATGTTATCTCAAGCATTTCTAAAAAAAGGTTGCAAATGGAAAGACAGGAATAACAATTTTTAAAAAATATTGTACAAAATAAAGAGATAAATTAATTATAAGAATTAATTCTTTTCATAAATGTATGCATTACACATGTTAATGAAAAGTTTATCACTTGTAAAAACATAAAAGGCAATTTTTCCCCCCAATGGGGCTGCGGATTGGTGTTTACCATTTACATTCCCCGGGAGTTGGTATCATTTTTAGTGCGGCACCAAATAGATGGAATACCACTCGCAGCCATGTAATTTTGAAACCCAGTATCCTACCCAGTGGGAGGCACTTGAGCTATGACGCTGCGAAATGGTACTAGGAATTTAAACAGCCCAAACAGGCACTTAAAGAATATTTAACATGCCGCATAATCATACGACATGGACGCTGTCGATTTTCTGCGTCATGAAAATCCACCGACTTGGGCCGCAACTTTGGGCGTATTAGGTCAGCGAAAACCAACTATGCCACCCAGCTGGTTATAAAAGGTAATATCATGGAAAAATAAATTATAGCTGATAATAAAATACAAATAAAATCATTAATAATATACTAAATTATTATCATTCTAATGATAAGTGATAGGTACCAAAATAGCAAGACAGTACAAGACAAAGTATATAACCATAATAATATACATTAGCAAACTCTTGGTGTTAAAATTGAAAGTTAAGCGTAGTTTCAAGGCATCCATCTTCCCTTTTACTTGTTATGTAAACGTGTGTGTTCATGTTACTGACTAATTATTAATCTAAATGGACTTAATTTCATTAATTTGATTTAGCGTAACTAAGGAAGTGACTTGTTAGTGTGGCTTTAAAAAAATGTTGAACATTTTCAATGGTTATTTATGAATAGAAGTTTTTTTCAATGCAAAATGAATTAAGATAAAAACACTATGTAAGAAATGATAAGGAAAAAATGTGTCATCGAGCAAATAAAAGATAATAGATCATTTCTAGAAAAAATGCTAAATTTTATTATTGGATTTTACTTGTTCTTAAAATGTAGAATAGCAAGAAAATAATATAACTAATGAAACTTTTTTAAGAAACAAAGGTATTGGACTTTTTTGGGATAGTTTCGGATTAGAATTATTGGATTATTAAAAATATTACGCGACAGTACGACAGTTTTGGTCCCTCCGTTTCCCTACGCCCATGTATACATGTAAATGGCTCTTTAATACCTTAGTTATCTTGTTTCACTTATTACTTGGCTTTTTTCAATCAAAAATTTGCTGACCCCTACTCAAGAATGTTCTTCTAGCTAAACTAATACCGCGATACAAATACTTTAAAAAGTTGAATTTTTAAAAATGTGAGACAGAGTAAAAGTCGATGGTTGCCTGAACGGATTCCAAAATATTATCTATAAACTATACACGTATTCAGTTATTAAAACGTAAACCAGTAGCGTAACGTACACCCCCGCACTGCGGGTGGCCCAAGACTTCTAGGGGGCACAAAGCCTGACGTAGATTTTCTCAAAATTCACTTGGCATTTTTTAAAATCGAATTTTTAAGCGATTTTCCAATTGGCGATCTAAAATTATTCAAGATCAAATCTTTAATACGCTTATTAGATTTATTTGATCCAATAACCAAATAAAAATTTTTTTTTTATTTGCTGTAATCCCCGTGACGAGAGAGAGCTACTTTTCATCAGCGAGTTTTCTTTTTAAACCTAAATTACCGACACATAAAACAAAAACCAGACTGAGAATCGGATAAAATGCTAGGAAGATATAAAAATTCAACACTGTTATTATTACAGTATACCTTACATTAGCTATAGGGAGGGGGAAAAAATATGATTTACTTTTCACGAAGCAACAATCCCCCCCCCCCATATATTTCATTTTCATTTAGCGAAGTCGTAAATAACGTACATCTATTATGCTTTTTTCAAATAAAATAATATTACGATACTTGGAAAAGCACAGGAAGGATTTAAAATGAAAATTTGGTCTAGATTTATGAGTATTCAATCAAATGAAGCATAATGAGAGAAGAAAGCATAATGGAATGTATCAGTTTTTTATTTCTTTTTTCATGGAATCATTTTTGCGTCATACAAAGAACTCTCCTTATTAAAAGTTGCGGTATTTATGCTAGAATATAATCAAACTTTAGATCAAGCTCATCCCGGGCTGCAGAAACCAACAATAAGGTAAGTGATACTTTTTTTTCTTTCGTAAGAATTTCACATCGAAAATTATTTTGCAGTGTTCGTCGTTTACAGTGTCTTAGTATTCGTGTTTTTATTTAAATTACCAAGTTATCTGTCATTAGATATCCCATTTTAATGAATATTATAAATACTCTCTAATGTTATACAAAATTTACTTCGTTTACTCAGACTCCCGTTGATTTTGTATTCAGTTATAAGTTTTATATTAAATACTTTTATGTGATGTGTAAAGGTACATTATGTTATGGTTTGGCAATCCTTTGAAAATATGCATATATATATACACACTTGCTCGAAAAAGTTGCGTTCACCCATAACAAATCATACAAAAAAAAAAGTAAAATTTAATAGAAATATAATTTTTTTTCTAACAATATTTCATGAATCTGTTTACTATTATTTAAATATTGAGCATGCAAGAATTCGTTAATTTTGAATTGAAACTACATAAGATAACGGGAGTTTTGTAGCAAAGTACACAAATCGTAGGCAGAAAAAAAGTGTTCGTTCACTATTTGAAATATTCTTTATTCTTGAAATTTTTTATCAACAGGCGTTATAGGTTAACCCAGTTTTTGCATTCCGTTATCAAGTAAAATAGCTTAAGGAAGTTGTGACGCAATAATTTAACGTTTTTGTGAGATACCAAGTAATTCAAAGATATGAAAAATAAAAGGAAGGAAATTAGTATCAGTGAGCGTAAAATCATTGTGAAAATATGGAAAGATGGAAAAAGTCGTCGGGATATTGCCTGATCCATTGAACGGCAGTACTCATCTATCCAGCGTGTTATTAATATCTTTATATCTACAGGAGTTTACACATTCAAACCTCGTTCAGGTCGTCCATCTTAACTCACAATCAGAGAAAAACCAAGTATGATATCGGTGGGGAAAAAAAAACTTTTAAATGCAACTTAAATAGAAACAGACATTCACGAGGAGTTTAAGAAAAACATTTGTCCGGATACTGCAAGAAAAATCTCGAAAAAAAGGCCGGATACCATAGTCAAC